>JAVYIG010016365.1:0-31492 GCA_035222895.1 Strongylocentrotus droebachiensis | reverse complement strand
GGGACCTCTTATGATCTCTTTCCTGCACAGCCTTGTCTGATAGTTTAACTCCAACTGTCCTTTCCGAAAATGTTGCAGAAATCATAGACAGCAATATACCGAACACGCATAGACAGAGTCGCGTCTTGGTACTGTGCACTTCTGTTGCCATGGTTACAAAGATACGTGTATCCGGAGTAGATCTGAAAAGAAAAGAAAAACATTTTAACATAGACCAATTAGATGTTCATAAGAGTTGTGTTGAAGGTCAAGATTCATATGAGTGTTACTTTCTCTCACAAGAAAAAATATGGAATAAAGGAGTGGTTAAGGTAATTTGGGTTTAAAGGGGGTATGTTCTTGTTGCATTCTCCGACATACTATAATTGCATGCAGTGTATATGAATATAAAATTATTTCAACAAGTAATTTCGTTATAGAAGTAGGCCCAATTGCTTACCTTGCGAGGGAGAGGGCCGGGGTGGGAGCGGGGGCATGGGATGAAATAAATATGTGTCTCATGGAAAAGATGCATGCATTGGATATGAGATGAGAAGTATGGCAGATTCCTTAAATTTGATGTAAATTAAAAGGACAGAACAGTTGCGTTCCTGGTATTTCGAACACAATCAAGTTCCGCTTTTGCCCCTATACAATTGTTTGTAATCTGTACTAGCTACACCCATCACTACATAAAAATGACATCGTTCGTCAGGACAGGATACAAAATATAAACAAATCAATTAGTCTGATGATACAATCAGTCAGTGGCAGATTAATGGGCAGGGCAGCACAACCGGCCCACGGTCCATCATTTTGAAACCAAACTGGGTTACCTTGGGTCCGTTTGCCTTCAGAAGACAAAAGTTACCATCTTAATTTGTGCAATTTCTTTATTGTGTTCCTTTAATTAGTCCAGCAAAAAACTTACTGTTACATATAGTGTATGGCACACATTGCTGCTTACACCCGACCCCTCCCCATTTATAAATATCTGCATGGATACAGCACTGAAAATCATGATGAAGCAACATTCATTGTTCTGTGCCCGTTTGTATCAACATTCAACCACAATGTAGACCAATATTTCCTGCTATGTGGGTGTAGGAAATCCTTTTCCGGTGAAAACGTAAATCAATATACCTCTAACAGGCATGTCATTCAATGTCAACGAATTCACATTGTTCTGATATTGCTGCTGCCCTAGGCATTGGATTCTAAGTTACATGCCTTCCATAATTTCGGCTCACCCCTCCCCCCCCCCCTATTAAAAGGGAATACATGTTACCTAAGTTTGTATATGTACGCAGGCGCGTACGCAGGGGGGGGGGGTTCGAGGTTCGAACCCCCCTCAATTTTGTTTAAATAAAAAAAAAAAAAAATAATAAAACGTTTTTTTTTTTTTTTTTTTTTTTTTTTTTTTTTGGGGGGGGGGGGGGGGGGGGGGGTGGTGCTTTAGGGTGACCCAAAAAAGTTGACCTTACCCCCCCCCCCCCCCCCCCAAAAAAAAAAAAAAAAAAAAAAAAAAAAGAAAACTGAACGAAATATCAGTCGGCCAAATCTTCTAATTTTCGGGTAAAAAAAAAAAGGTGCTCTAGCTTACTGTAGAAACTTTCAGAAACATGTTAAAAAGCTTTTATTTACTCAGAATTACTAATGCTATTATGTTGTTGAATTCTGGAGGGAAATTCGTATATTTTGTTTTGTATAGCGCCTGGGGCGGTTAGTTATTAGATAAGTGCGCTTCATATAACATACGTTTACTTTATTATATTATTATGATTATTATACATGTCTAGATATGTTGTTGTTTTGATCCGAGAAACTATACCTCTCTTATACAATGGAAAATGAAAACGTGAGGAAAGTGATTCATTTACAAAGAATTTCGAAGAAATAATCGAGAACAGTGTCCTTTGGCGACATACCGGTATACGTGTATCTCAGTGAGATGAAAAACATTATGATCCCATCCCGGATATAAAAAAAAAAACGTGCGCGAAATTCAAAAACCTATAAGTCTATATGCTTTTAACCCATTGCTTACTGGAACCTGGTGGTCCTGTGTTTAGTCTATAGGAATTAGATAATTTAGTATACAACGGGTAAAATTCGGCCGGAAACCTATTTTCATCATGTCGTCAAATCATGGAGTTAAAAATTATATGGTCCGTATAGGCTTACATACCAGCAGATAATTGTTATGGTAATTCTCTTTGATATGCTAGGTACAGGGGCGTACGCAGGATTTTTTCAAGGTTTTTTTTTAAATCGGGCCCAAAATATTTTGCTCCCGAAAATTTGAAAATCGCGCCGGCCAAAAAGTCGCTCAGTGGGGGTGGGGGGGGGGGGGGGGGGGGGGGGGGGGGGGGGGGGGGTAAGCGGATACTTTTTTTTTTTTGGAGTCCAAAAAAATCGCAACGACTCAGCCAGCCAAAAAGTCGCTCAGTGGGGGGGGGAGGGGTTGGGGGGGGGGGGGAGGGGGGTTGGGGGGGGGGAGGTTTTAGGTTTTTTTCAGGGGGGTTTACACACATAAAAATACCAAAGGGGGGGGGTTTAACCCCCAACCCCCCCCCCCCTGCGTACGCCCCTGGCTAGGTAGATACCCCACAAGAAATGAAAACATAATCGAACCCGCTAATGATAAAGACTACAGATATTTTCAACGGAAATGAAAGGCATATCCAGAATAACACAAGTAGTCCTTGACAGTTCAATTAATTTCAATTCAATAAATATTTTATCTCCTTCACAAAATCAAAATAAACGTGACATATCATTAGGGATCAAGGAATGTATATTTGTAACTGAAAGGAGGCGAAATTCCCTAAAAGAACGGGGCTTGTGATGGGGACGCCCTTTAATACAAAACATACATGATACACGATAGGTATATAGATAAATGGTATTTGATGCATCTTTCATGAATGGCAGTTTCACAACTGAATTCGGCACATGAATTACACAAACTAAAAATATATACATTGTAAACGATTCGGAACATTTTGTTAAAAAATACGAAAATAATATTATCTAAATAAAATACCCATGAAAAATAAAGAAAGAGGGGAGAAGGGCGAAAAAGAGTGAAAAATCAAACAAACAATACTAAAAGAGGGGTAAAATAACTGCAATGACTTGATTAA
The DNA here is from genome assembly GCA_035222895.1 of Strongylocentrotus droebachiensis. Taxonomy (NCBI): domain Eukaryota; kingdom Metazoa; phylum Echinodermata; class Echinoidea; order Camarodonta; family Strongylocentrotidae; genus Strongylocentrotus; species Strongylocentrotus droebachiensis. Next base: position 28,367 of record JAVYIG010016365.1, on the reverse strand, counting down.
GAATATATTTATCTGTAGGCCTGTCACAATTTGTCTTAAATCAAAACTTGGCTATTTCCATTTCTTTTCTTAAACTTACCTGATGTGAGTTAGAATCCGCGGTAGCTCCAGAATATTCGATGATGACTCGTCTGGTTAACAACAAATCAAAGTATGTTATTACTAACAACAGTGTTCGATGTCCGAAAATCCAGCATTTCACAAATCCTTCGTTTTCAAGCGCGTAATTTATGCTGTGAAAGAAGTTGTATTACATATGTCTTGAGAGTCGTGCATAGTTTTTACGGGAAATCATCCGACGGGTCGTGAATTCATCAAAGTTTATAGCTGCGTGTGAGCTTCGATTTTGGAACATGCACGTACATATCTCCTAACATATATATACAAGATAAAGAGTAGTCTTAAAACGTGAACGTTAAAAAAAAAGACCAAATGTCACGTGCCCGGCAGAAGGAGGTCAGCACAAAATCGAGCCAAAGTTGTTATACCTTTCCATTTGATTGTTGCAAATAATATTAAAGCTCAAGCTACCAATATAGAACTAGACGATTCAAAGATCTGATGTGTTGCGTAAAGGTATAGTCATAAGGATTGTCAACAATCTTTAGAATGCATTTTCTTGAAATGCACCTCCGGACGTCGTGGTAAAGCGTGGTGGGTCAAGGCGTCGAGGCCAGGGGCATCCAACATCACTGAGGATACGGGGGGGGGGGGGGGGGGGGTAATATAGTTGGCCTTCCTCGAAAATACGAATTGACAAGGCTATTGACTAGGATGTAGGAGTGGGTCGATCGTACCATTGCTTATATATATTATAATTATACAATATAGATCCACCCTTTGCATTTCCACCCTTCGCATTTCTATATTCCTTTATTCCCCCTCCCCACCCCCTCTCTCCTCCCCCCCCCCCCACTCTCTCTCTCTCTCTCTCTCTCTCTCTCTCTCTTTCTCACTCATCTAATTCCCCCATTTCAGCATTATGTTTTCATTATTATTATTAATATAATCATTATTTTTTATTTTAGGGGCCGGGGATATGCCCCTGTGCCCCTGTAGTTAAGTCACCGATACGTCACTGCACATCTAATTTCGCCCTAATCCGGAGAGCACGCGTTCGAGGAGATCGAATTTCTTTTATCGAGTTGGCATCAACAACCATTTTTTGGGGATTTCGGAAGGAAGTCGAGTCCATCTGACGCTCTCTAGACTTCCCAGTTCGTTGATTGATATCTGCTGTTATCAGTAACAAGCAGACATTAACAAAGATAAGACAAAGACAAGGAAGGAACTCGACTCGAGGGGGAATCGCGGGGGGGGGGGGGCGTTCCAATTGTCCAGTTAATTTGTGGGAAAGATGAATGACATGTATAGGCGTAGTAGCAGAGTCGGATCTATGCATTCCGTAGGAGGCACATTCAAATCAAATAAGCACTCACACACATTAAAAAAATATATATATATATATATTCCCCCCCCCCCAGTTTTCTTTCTTCCTTATTACCCCTTTTGTTTCGGGATGGGGAGAGGGGTGGGTGGCAGTATCCCCTGTCCCCTCCTTCATCCCCACCAATCCACAACTGGCCTTATACAAGTGGCGGGAAATTTTACTGACAATAACGAGATCTCCTCGCCTAATTGTCAAGCCTAATTGTCATTTGCCTCGAATTAAGGTGACGAAGCCAATGTTCTAAAATAGCAAGTCACAAGAAAATACCTGATAAAGTAGTTGTGTCATGAAACTAATTTAGCAAGAGATTACATTATTTACATATGATCCTGATTAACCTCTGAACTACCATAATGGGAAACTTTTACGATGTCACGTACTTTTATAACTAGATTGAGCAACTCAAGAGGAAATCAAACAAAAAAAACTGCTATATAATCACCTAATTGGTTTGTTTGCTTTAAAAAACGCATACATTTCCACCCGCCCTATGTCTCTGTTTCTCTCCCCCCCCCCCCCTCACTCCACCCTCCCCCCTCTCTCTCTCTCATATGATGAAACAAAATAATTTCAAAAAAACACAAAAATCTCCGATTCGCTGCTCTCATTCACTCCCTGCCTCTTTATATTTCTCTCTCTCTCTCTATTTAAGCAGATTTAAGCGTTGGTCACATCCCACCGTGCGTGTTTTTAGTCCGTACGGTTTTGGGGGAGGCCACGGCCACCACGTTTTTCTGAAAACGTAGGGAGGGAGTGGCAAAGGCAGGGAGGGAGTACCGGCAACGCGCGTCACACGCACTGTGTAAGTACGTGGCCCGCACGCCACGCCTGGCCGTGAACGGTTGCGTGCATCGTACGTTGCGCACGTGGTAAGTGCGTTGTACCTGCTTACAACGTGCTTACAACGTACGGTCTCCGTGCGGTTGCCACGTTATCTTACGGAGGCCGTACTTACACGTGCTGCTCACGTACGGTGTCCTTACTCACTCGCACGTTGTAAGTGCGTGCACGTACGAAGAACTTGGTGAGTCGGGGTATGTCGAAGTATATAGGACGACATTCCCATTTTCTCTAGAAGTCCCAGCTGCTGCTGCCTCCTCAAGATGCCGCCCATTCCACCGGAGAGACTATATACTGCATAAATCAGTGCGAACAACGTGCGTTGGAAGTGCTTACTCGGTACGGTCCACGTGAGTTCTGCGTGCTCATTGGATAGTTGAACTGGGGAAGTGGCGAGTAAGCACGGACCACGCACTTATCACGTGCGCCTTTAAAAGACGCACGGAGTCAGTGCGTTGTGCGCTCGTTGGCAGTACCGGGCACGCACGTCACACGCACTGGGGTGAATCGGTAGCCCGAACGCAGCCCGAACGCAGCGAAAGTTCCTCGTGCACTAAAATTGCTACGGTGTGTCTGCGTGCTCCCAAATCCGTACGGAGGCGGTACTCATCACGTACGGATACCCAAATTTTGCCCACGTTTTTGCACGTAGACAGCACGCACTTGCAAGTACGGTGGGATGTGACCAACGCTTTAAGCATGCTCTCTGATAGTACCTTGTCACTTTAGATCTTGACAAAATTATAAACACTACCGAGCCCCTTTCTCTCTCTTTCTCGTTATATTCCATTTACCTCATCTCGCTCTAAATTCTTTTTATTTCAACTCTATTAACTTATCTTCCCCTCTCTCATTATTCAGTTCAATTCGTCATACCCCTCTCCCCCTTACCCTCGTCTCTGTTCTGTCTCTGTTCTCTCTCTAGCTCTATCTCTCCCCCCCTCTCTCTCTCTTTCTCTCTCCCTCCCTCTCTCTCTCGCCCTAAATATGCTTTAAAATTATTTGTTTAAAGGATCATAATATCATATTCAGATATAGAAATACTAAATAAGACCAATATATATGTTCAATTCGCATATAATATCAATTTCCAATCTTTAATTTTAGATATTCTCATCTGCAAGCCAATTACTCATTAATTGGGAAACTTGTACACCCTTTAAGAGAACGCAATTTAATCTAGATAGAAAATAACATAACAATAATACTCCTTATATCAATATCATCTCGGTGATGATTATACAAATGATGCATGCGCATGAGTTCTTTATACGATCTATCGGCACTCGAGTTGAGGCTGTATGCATCTATCGGCTAAACCAGACATCAACAGTGGAGAGATCATTTAATGAACGAATAAAAGCATGCATCATTTGTTTTATACAACAAAACTCCTATATCCTTTAATTTGGTGGAAGAAGAATTAATTTCAATTTTGTTTTGATTCATTATCAGTGACAATATATCCAAAGTTTAATAGGCTTACAGAAATAAGCGCACTTACCTCTATAAGCATTTACACACAGTGCTGCGCATTGCATACCTAAAAATCATTGACAAGTACTGGAAACTAGTGCACGCTTATTGAAGAAAAAAAGTTTGATAGTCTCGGTAAATGCATCACACATGACTGCGTTTGATCAATTATTTGATAGGATCTAGGAGTGAGTTGTATAATATTCACAATGATACCCAAATAATTTACTTGGTACCTTTGAAAATGCATGATTATAATAAGAATGAATCTAATACTTAAACCCATCACATACATGATACTATACAATTTGACTGCGATCCGATTTTAGAAGAATTTTGCAATAATCCTTGTTATGAACATTGGAACATATCAAATCTTAACTACAGAGATTCTACATGGTTGTACGAATATTAAAATTGAAATTCTAGGGGTATTGTAAGCCTCCGCAAATGTGGAAAAGCAAATCAGCCCAGGATCTAAGTGACGTACATGTATAACCAGTTGTGCAATTGCTTATGATTTGTAGTAAATTTGGCCTTTACTCCGACTCCAAGGCTTACAGTGCACTACAATTTCAATTCTGGACTTCCTTCGTTTTTTCAGAGCCTGAATCTTCTATCGATTTCCATATCGAATCATAACAATAGTAATTTATTCGAAAATGGGATAGCAGTCGGATTGTACAATGTATGATTGGTTCTTATTTTAAACAAAATTAAAAATTTCCTCAGATGAAGAAAGGAAAGCTACTACTGGTGCATGCTTTTTCAAGGGGGGGGGGCCCAAAAAACGCTGAATAAGCGGGGGGGGGGGGGGGGGGGGGAGGTAAGAGGAAACTTTTTTTTTTTTTGGGGTCTCGAAATTTCAAAATTTGACATTTTGTCCAGTTGTGGCGGGGGGGGGGTAAGGTCACCTTTTTAAGGTTAGCCATGGGCATTTTTTTTTTTTTTTTTATTTATTAAAAAAAAAAAAAAAAAAAAAAAAAAAAATCTCAAAAGGGGGGGGGTTTTCCAAAATGACATACATAAAACATACACATAAAAAAAACTTGAGGGGGGGGTTTAACCCCAAAACCCCCCCCCTGCGTACGCGCCTGGGTGCATGAACGATACATTCCCAATAAATCACCCGATGATTAAGGCAAAAGAAAACCAGGGCCCATTTCATAAAACTTGTTCTCTATAACAACTGCTAAATTTCTATGACAATTTTTTTCTCAGCCAATCAGATGCCACGATTTCAGTAGCTTATAACAGTAGCTTGTAACTTATTATTGATATCAAGTTTCATGAAACAGGGCCCAGACTTTGATATCAAAAACCATTCTGTAGTATCAAACTAGAGAAATCCTACCATTACTTGACAGGACTATTCTGAATTCCTTCATGATTCTAACGAATCTTGTGATAAAGGTATTTCTAGAATTCAATTAAGTATCAAGCAGAGAAATTTACACACCTTCAGAGATGGGTGAAGAGAGATGACATCATACTCCTTGACTGCTATAGGGACATGGTTAAACCTATTGCTCAAAACTGTACTGTACACCGAGATGAAGTTGAGGGGCATAGTGCAGTCTAAATATCACCGAGGAGCTTTGGTTTTAATTGTGACCTGAAACAAATCAGCAGTCCATTCTTCTTTTGTGGACAAAATATCCCATCGAAAATCTATTCAATTCACCAGATTAAGAAATATGTACTTATGCCACTGCATGCACCCATTCTTAATTTTATGCTAACTTTTTTCATCCTTCCCCCTTATGCCCAGTCAATAAGCAATAGTAGAATGCCCAGCAGTATGTGGTGAATTTTCATGCCTGCTGTTTTGGCCAATCAGCAGCCTAGGATATTAACATGCAGGACATAATATATTGCCTGTTTTGAGGGGCATAGTTAACCCAGAGATGCCAACCTTCTTCGACAAAAAAAAGTATTCTTAAGAGCAAAAAACAGTATTTTGGGACAAAAAACAGTATTTTTGAAAAAATCTTTCACCTTAACATATCGCCCAACCGAGCAGCTTAAAAAACGGCAGTACCACGTGTACGTACCCGGATCGGAGCGCGACGTGCATACATTACACGTGGGTTGTTAGCAATGTGCGCAGTTTGGGGCCAGTATCACCATCCTGCGTGCATCGTTTGAAAACGAAGGTGCATAATACACTTAGGACACAAAGCCCATGATCAGAAATTAAGAAAAACGTCACTAAAAAGAAAAAAAAAACGTAACAAAACATACAAAAAACGTACTGCCATATTCATAGCGAAAAAAAGGGGACAAATACGGCAAAAACGGACCAGTTGGCATCTCTGTTAACCCATTGACTACCGAGTTCATTCATTCCCATAGGCTTAATAGAGTAGCCACCCAGTTCCTGTAGGCATCTCAAGATCATCAACAAGGTATGGTTTTAACCATGATCCCCAAAATGTGGGTCAATATTTAATTAGTACATTGACCCGGAGAGAAATTCTTATATGCAATCCTTATGATGAAGAGGGGTTATAATAGCCTGTCAGAAATATCATATGATAAGATTTACTGGGAATATATAACCTGCTTCTACACATTTTAGGAGAACATCATGTTAAAGAGGGGTGAGCACTCATAGTTACTATTTCTTGCAGGTGATCCATTGCTACTTAGCAACTATTCTATGAACCTTTATTTTTATGCAAAAGTAGTCCATTTGCACACAGCTTGTAGCCTTTGTGAAAAAAGAAAGAATTAGTTGAAAGCCTTTCATGAAGGCTGCTGCGATCGCTGAAAGTTTTCAATTAATAAAATGAGGCGCTCATACTAGATTCTGGTACATTGATATAGATATGGGTGACCAAACGTCTTCTCCTGGCTTCATTTCATCAAAGATATAGGGTTAGGGTTAGGTTCAGGATTCCGCTCTCGTTTTAGGTTGCATCTGGGGGCGTTTCACAAAACTTATCAAGTGACAAATGACAGTTTTTGTTAAGCTACTGAAATCCTTGTTTCTGATTGGTCATCAGAAGATTTTTCACTGATTTTTGTCATTTGGCATTGATAAAATGCTTTGTGAAGCGGGTCCCTGGTTTAGATTTCTCCTCTCAATCAAGTTTTTTTTTTTTTAAGTGGATTGAATTTTCTATCTGAATCACACCTTCTCCTTGCTACACGCAGGCATGCAGTTGAATTTGATAATGCGATGCAGTTGCATGTACATGTATTCCAAATGAATGAATAATGCTAGTCTTACAGACTTACATTGGATTGAAGCAAAAAAGGTTAGCTTAGGTTTAGGGTTAGAGCTTGCCCTAAGAAAAAGTGCATCCAGGAATTCAAGTAGCAAATGAGCTTAACCACGGAGTAATTGTCCCTGGATCATGTGTTGTATGATCAAAATAAGAAGTACGTTTTCCCCCAACGTGGTCTAGAAGCATGGACGGGTTCCAAATCTAGCTGAGGAGTTTCCATGGTTACCAGCTGTCCTCCGTATCAGCCACGCCCATTAGCCACGCCCATCCCAACTCCGATGTTCACAAAATGGATATCATAATATATATACATCTTCTCCAGCATGATGAGGCTGAAAATACAGTCCCTGAAATCAATGTCTTTCTGTTCAGTGTCTTTCTGGAGGGTGCGTTACCGTAGCCGTGGGTGACGATGGCATACTCCCAAACGTTGGGCTCGCTCCTCAGTTTGACTTCGTCCAGAATTTGCCACTACCTCTCAAGCTAGACGTAGAAAGCAAGAAAGATGGAATAAAAGAGGATAAAATCCAGTACTTATGTTTCATTAATGTTGACCACTTTTAAAACTCATGAATGTTCTGATGTTGCAGAGCAAACCATTCATAAATAAACCCACTGTTTAAAAAGTAAGAGTGGAGATGGTGCACATTGTGCAAAAATGAATCCAATGACAGGGGTAATAATATCTCTAAAGCTCTTAGAGAGGGTATTTCGTAATAAGCACTTTATAAATTAAGACGATTATTATTTATCATTACATAAGATTTAAATGCACATCCACACAACATGTGTCAGTTCACACATCATCTAAATAGTTTAAAATTATATATTCTATCTTCTGTATACTTTTTCTTGGTTTTTTAAATTTCAAACCTACATAGGAATATTTGACCAAATTCTCCCCACTCAAAAATTGTTTGGGCAGAGCCAGAAGGGCATTAATTCTATTAAATACTATATGATCTAACTCCCTTCTGGCTCTCAGCAGAAGATGTATTTTCTTACCCTTTCATCTTGGACGGTTTCTTGGAGGGTTTCATGGACTGGGCCTCCATCTCTCTCGTGTCGACGCCCATGTCCGCTTCGTCCCCTTCCTGCGCCACCGATGACGCTTTGATGGCTTTCTTGATGTTAACCACCTGTGAAAACAAATGGTACAATACATCAAGGGGTCAGTGACACAAAGTTTAAAGGTAAAGACCAGTATTGGAAACGCCCCAATTTCAAAAAATTAAATGGAAGCTCTTATTACCAATCATGTGAAAGAATATGTTTTGACTAATACATGATGATAAAAAAATTGCCGGGAAACCGCCTACTAATTGATATATTTGGTAAATTAGTTTACGATGGTCTGTGAGAGATAAACGCACGTGTCGTGCACGTGTGCGTATAGTCCCATATACATCTTTCTGTGTACAGTGCTTGTAACTTTACGAAGACTGGGCCAAGTTTCTTATCATTTTGATGATTCCAGAACCTTGCAGTACACACCAATACTTATATGCTAGATGATCAACCATTTCTGATCCATTCCACAACGTTTCTTTCACAATGCAATCGCATGACCATAACTGGTCTTTAGCTTTAACTCCATTTTGGCCATTTTGCGAAAAAGTGGTTTATGTGTCACTGAGCACTTGGGCCTTAAGGAGTTAAAGTCTTTGTTTCAGTAGCCATTGACTTCAATAGGTGGAGTTAAGTTTTTGTGTTTCCTGGAAAGCCCACATTTTTCTGAACATTTCGATATCAAATACTCATCTTGGCAAAATATGGAGTTACGTCTTTGTGTCACTGAACCCTCGACATTACAAGGATTACGAGGATGAAGCAGTGGTTGTCTGCTATCATTATTGTGAATATCCCCACACAGGTCTAATGAAGTGCTATACAATTCATTTATAGATTCTTGCCTTCACATAATTTTTTTTAAAATCACGTAATCGTATTCATGAAACATAAAAATTGATGTACAATCTGTCGTAAAAATCGATTTCATCTCCAAGCTTGGTGCAGTTTATTGTATCATACCAAAACCTGTATCTATTTGTAACATAAAATGAATTCTTATTATTATTTATTGGAAGAGATATAATTTATTTGTAGGACATATGATTAACTGTAACTTTTTATGTTACAGGGACCGGGTCATGTACCCAGTTAACTAAGGATAACATCTAAATGTGCCTTAATAAAAGATCCTTTTCTGAGAGATGATTTGGCAGGGCTTGAACCTACAACTATCACATCTCCAGTCAAGTGTTTGAACCACTCGTCCCAGACACCTCTACATTACCTCTACCAAAACAAACTAATCACATACCTCTGTTTCTATCTGTGATTTGACCTTAAAGCAGTTTTCTTTATGTTTGTTCGCTCGATGGATCTGCTCCTCAACGTTGTTCAGCATCGTTTCGCAGCCATCACACCTACAGCATGAAAGAAACAACAAAAGTGCAATCAATGTAGTAAATGTACGGTTTCAAAGTGACTTCATAGAATTTGAAATAAAGCAAGAAACTTTCACATGCATGAAACGCTCACAAATTGTGCGCATGGTTAAGATTTCTGAAAATTGCATACTGCAATTTAACCGAAACACAGCTGATATGAAACTGAATTTTGCAAATCCCTAAAAGTTGCATGCCGTGAAATCACTTTTGTTTACAAGTCACAAACATTTCCTGGGGTTAACAGTAGAAGACTTCAGTTGGCAAGTCCTATAGGTATGTTTTTCACTCTCTTCATACCATACACATTTTACTGCTTCTGTATCTGAATGATTAAAGAAACAAATGTCATGGAAAATATACTTTTCACTTTCATTTTATGGTCGTACTTACTTTGCTTCTTTATTTTGTTATATAATTAGAGAAACATGTACGAAATATGGGAGGTGGCACTTGGCCTTCCATGAATCAGTTGACCGAGTTAAGCAAACTTTAATACAGACTAGTTTTCAAAATATGGACCAATGACATTTGCCTTACTTCAAATCATTTGGTCTGGTCTGGTCGCGTTGCCCGACCTTTTGTGAAAACATGCCACTTTCCTCATGAAATGTCTGAGGTAATGTTTGTGAAACAAAATTCTTTCATCCACAAATGGTCTGGTCCAACTTTCCCAACACTTTGTAAAAAACCTTAAGCAAATCTACGAAAGGTCATGTTCTTAATGTGCGTCTTCACATGATCTTCCGATTTTGTTCAAGAAAGGTCGTGAAACGGGACGACCTGACCGGATGCCATGACCAGATGATTCCAAGTAAGCCACAAAATTTAGGGTTCACAGAACATCAGGTGGGTGTTTCACAAAGATCAGATATTTTAGACTTTTTATTAATTCCACATCAAGAACACAAAATCTCCTTGATAATGGAAAATATGAATGGTTTGAATCAACATTTTATGCCTTTTAGAATAACTTTTAAAAAATATTTTTGGCTTTCCATAATTTTTAAGTCCAACTTAGAGATAAGTTCAACTTAGGGTATTTGTGAAACATCCCCCTGGTATTCAACTCCAAACATAAAACTAATTATCTCACCATTCCTGTAGGACACCGACGATATCGGTGATGGCATCTTGCCTGATGTCTCGTCCTATGGTGTACTCGACTTCTAAGAGTTGATTCTTCTGGTCCAGTTTGCCCTGGATGATCTCTGAGTATATGGTCTCAATGATGAGGTCCTAAGAGAGGAAATGGGTCAAAGATCCAGGTAGAATTCAGTCTAACTCAAACCTAGCTTGGAATTTATGCAGTCACACTTAATGTCCTTCGCAAGTGACTTCTCGTTTGAGGCAGGATTTTCTTCCCTTGTGTTCTTCTTCTGTTTAAAGGGGTGAGTCGTCAGTTTCCATGTGCAGAATGCCATAATTCGCTGACACCAGACTTTGTGTAAAAAAAAAAATCATTAACGTGTGTACAGGTCTGCACACAGTGAACCTGTAGGCCAACCCAATACTGGTCTCTCAGAGAGTCTTCGGGTGAGGGAAAAGTGAGATAATGACTTCACCATGTGGGGGAATGGGTGGAAAATGCAGTACATTACATAAGGCCTGCTGGTCATAAAACTGAAGGCTAATTCTGGTGATTGACAGCACCTCTCATTGGGTAAACACCCAAACGGTGTTGAATTCCCCCATGAGAGCTAACTACTATCACTATGAACATGACTGACTAAGAAAGCGGACAAAATATACAGTTGCTCAGGTAGACAAAGGAACATCCCTTCACTGCTATTATGTAAAAATATGTAGAACAGGTGTCACATGCATATTCACCTTTTTACATAATAGCAGTGAGGGGATGTTCCTTTGTCTACCTGAGGAACTGTATATTTTGTCCGCTTTCTTTGTCTGTCATGTTCATAGTGTATGTGTCTTAAAGTTCAGATCATAAGCAGCGGAATAAACACAAGTGCCCTACCCCCAAACCTTATTGGTGAAAGATTGAGACTGAACACAAAGAAAGAGAAATCTAGTGCCAATTCTTATTGATTATCGCATCACAAATTGGTGTATTTAAGAGGCTGTTCATACCGGCAGAGATATCTCTGTGCTATCTCTGCGGTGTGGAAGATACAACATTGTTTCGGTCCGCCCAACAGCTAGCCACGGCGAGCCAAAACGGCGTGCCACTGGAGCACCTCTTGAGGGTGGTCCACGAGAGATATCGCGGCCTATCTCTGCTGATGTATACCCGAGCTACGATAGTACGCCGGAAGTCATCGTTCTACACGCAGGGAATTTTATACTCATTCTATTTTGGTGCGATCTGAATCTGAATCGGTACAACTCAACACTCCTAATTAGTAATAGCGCGCGAAATCTTTGACCGCTCTGACCTCATGACGTCACGCGTCATGGCAACAGGACCTCTCATTGGGGTGTGGATCCGGCGAATGTCAATGGGCGGACCGTGGGTCGCGCTACGATAGCGCGATCCACGGTCCGCCCACAGTCCCCCCTTGCGGTGTGAACATGCCCTTAGTGAGATAAAAATCTTGCTTAAACGATTCTCAGAATACTGATTTAAGAAAATTTCAAGGTTTTTTTTATCACAATGTTTTAAAAATCTCAGATCTTATCCGTGAGTTGGAATTAATCTCAGAACACTGCCCAAACTTACTTCTAACTCTCTGAGGTTCTTCAAATCAAGCTCTTGGAGTAGCACAGCGTAGGGTATTCTCTTACATTTGGCAGCTAACGACACGATAGTGAGATGCCTTAACTTGCAACCCATGGGCGTTGTTAATTCCGGGAATTTGTCAACATTAGCTGAAAAAATAAAGATATACTGTAAATGCAAAGGAAATCATATGCTAGTTACGAAATGTAAAAAGGAAAAAATTACACTTAGGAAGATACATATATAAAGAAAATATTATGTAAGTTCCCTCTAAGATTATTAATTAATGTATTACAATTATTGTATTATCCTTTGGAGCATATAACCAAGAAGCTATGCTTTTACATGTTGCTTCTTCATATTCTCATTTCTAATTTTACCCAGTCCTTAGTTTACAACTACAAGCAAACCAAAGTGATGTAATATATTATTTGTTGTACCTAATTATGTTTATTGAAATTACCTATGTATAATTCTTATCATTCATTTCTTGTAAACAAAACTGACAATGCGTAATGTGTAATTTGAAATATGAAATAAACTTAACTGAACATTGATTTTTGATAACCAGTGAAATTAATACAAATTTTACACATACATGTATTACATACATGCACTGAATGCAATATTCAAATTAAAACCAATAGTGAGTTCTCATGAAGGAAACATATTGCTGGTTTGGATGAGCATTATGTACATAAAGGATACAAAATTTGTTAGAAATAAAATCACATTGACTGAACCTATGAGTTCCATGCGACAAGCTTTAGCATCTCTATTGGCAACTCATTCAGCTATGATAGATTTTGTGCCAAATAGTTTGACAAATATCACTTATTTATAGAATTCAACAGTCAGTGTGAGTTTGGATTGAATCTGTATTTTTTCCCACCATTCAATTACTTTTAACTTCATTTAAATTGTTAATGTTTATCTTTAATACACATACTATTTACAATACATTTCTCTTATTCATTTGACTATGTTTTGAAGATTCATAATTAAAAGTTTTACAACTTACCTAAATAATCACTATAAGTTCCAAAGGCAAAAAGGTTCAAGAGTTCTACATAATTTACATTAGGTCCATCGGCAAGCTGAAAATGATAAAATATAAAGGAAAACAATGGAAAGATTGTAAGCTTCATGACAAATATTTTGAAGAGATAAAACAAATGATCTGTATATAATTTCATTACAACAGGCAAGAAATAAACATCACCCTTGCTGTACCACCAGTTTGACAAGCAAGCACAATTGTCATAGATTTTGTGAGACACTTGTATTTGGTTCCTTCATAAATGCTCATCTCGATAATATACATGTAATGCCCACTTCAAAAAGCGCTCATATCTGTCACGCAGTGACGCTCATGGCGCTTAGACATATTGAGTACCCATTTACACCTGGGTGAAGAGTGGCAAATGAAGATTAACGTCATCTTGCCACAGTTGCCAAATGATGTTAGTGCTGGGATTAGAACCCCATACCCCATAACTGACCTACAGTTTGGTGACTTGACCACATTTTTTCCTTTACATTACAATAAGTTACAGTAACAGTGATATTGCACATATTCCAAGAGGATTCGAGCCATGTGTTGATACTTGGAAAAAAGTAATGTACAAAACAGAGAAAAGTGAGGGGATGACATCATTAACACACTAATTTGTATACATCCTATGGGTCACTGTTTCATATTTATGGAATCGAGTATGGAAGGACAAGCGGTTCCGCTCCCCATATGAGTAGAATACCTGACGCAGAACTGAGCCAGACAAACCTACCAAGAAGACACCCAACTACGAGAAGGAAGAAAATGGAATTGAACTGGAAGCCCGACTGCTGAGAACACAGCATTCTTCCAGAATCTCGGGTAAAGGTAAAGTAAAACCCTACCGCAAATCTATGAAAGGTTGCATGATCTTTTGTTTTTTGTTTCCCTGAAGGCCGTGTAACCCAACCACCCAACCGGCAACCGAACGTGATGTCCCAATGACTTGAAGTAAGCCACTTGTCAATTATTATTCTCTTCACTCTCTCAGTCTCACTTCATTCTTGTCTTGACTTCATCTTCAGTCTTTATTTTAATTTGTATAATAATCGGCCATCGCCATCGCCCGGTTCATTTCCAGCAAGCTTTTTTAACTTTAAAGCCCCATCAACAAGCTAAGTTTGGAAATAGGGTTAGGAGTTCTTTATCAAGTTTACGGCACTAAACACGCAGTCTGTTGCTGTCGCGTTTATTCTGCATTTTGGGTAATCAAGTTGGACGCGACGTCGGGTCAAAATTCCAAAACAAAAATTCTACCACGCAAATATAAGCGTGTGGGACTGTGTTATCGAAGTTTCTCCAAAATCGCCCTCCTAATACTAGTGTTTTCCATGAAATTCACGACTCTAAAAAGTGGCAAATAACATTGAGAATGTTATCAAATTTCGAAATCATAGTAACAAAATGTTAGATTTTGTAAGGTTACGTAAAAATGAAATTATTACACTTACGAATAATGTAGTCGGGTGACAATGAGTGCACAAAATAGGTCCAGTGCACATACGAATCCGGGCTAACTCGGCCCACGGGACTACTCGGCCCAGCTGGAAAAACTGGGCCGAGATGTCCCGACCTGATTAATCGATCGAGAGATACCAATGTGTATATGTTTGTGCTCTTTGTGACTTAATAATGCCCTTTCCAACCTAAATCTTTAATGGAATTGTGTTAAATGATACTAATGAAGACAATCTATGACTCATCTTTCGGTAAAATGACAAAAAAAATGACATTTCGGACAATTTACTCACAGCTCGCAATCCGCATTGCCGCACGTACATTAAATGTGCGTTGTATCTACTCGGACCACTGAAATTCGAGCAGTGTTTTTGTCGGTAAATCACTGCAAAAATATCATTTTTATCTCGTATGAAGGTCTATTTTTTATTCCTGACACAGATTTCATTATTGAGAAGTCGAATATAGTACATTTTAGACGAGATGGTTGATGTTTGTTCACATTCTTTCGTCCTGGCCGTAATTTAGCAGACTACTGCCTAGTGCTACCGCAGTAGCTCAGCTCAGTGTGCAGCTAGCCGTACAGCGCCGCCGGCCGGGTCGGCGGGGGAATTCACTGACTCGGCGCCCGTACCGGGCCGCTGCACTGCATTGCATGATTGTACTACCGGCGTGAAGTTAGTTACTTTTTCCTTATTGGATATTCAAAATGTGAAGTTAGTTACTTATTCGATATTGGATATTCAATGTGAAGTTAGTTACTTATTCGATATTCGACATTCATTGTGAAGTTAGTTACTTTTTCCTTATTGGATATTCAAAACATGAATTTAGTTATTTATTCGATATTCAAAATAAGAATGCCGTTTATTACAGGAGTTATTGGCCTACTATAAGGTCAAGAGGGATGAGGGCAACCCAGAATCAGTCAGCTGGCCGTCAAAAGGTGCGCCATATGAACCAGAGTCCATGGACAAGTATATTCAATTTTTGGTATATTTCATCAATCAAAGACTCATGGCAAGAGCCTGACGGCCTGGGCCGGGCAACCACTGGTCCCTCAAGGTCAAGGACGATGTGGGCAACCCAGAAACAGTCAGCTTGCCCCGGCCCAGGCCGTCAAAAGGTGCGCCATGAACCAATATCCAAGGACAAGTAATATTCAATTTTTTTTGAATATTTTATTTCATCAATCAAAGTCTCATGACCCGAGAGCCTGACGGCCTGGGCCGGGCAGCCACTGGTCCCTCAGGGTCAAAGAGGATGTGGACAACCCAGAAACAGTCAGCTTGCCCCGGCCCAGGCCGTCAAAAGGTGCACCATGAACCAATATCCAAGGACAAGTATATTCAATTTTTGGAATATTTTATTTCATCAATCAAAGTCTCATGACAAGAGCCTGACGGCCTGGGCCGGGCAGCCACTGGTCCCTCAGGGTCAAGGAGGATGTGGGCAACCCAGAAACAGTAAGCTTGCCCCGGCCCCGGCCGTCAAAAGGTGCGCCATGAACCAATATCCAAGGACAAGTAATATTCAATTTTTTGAATATTTTATTCATCAATCAAAGTCTCATGACCAGAGCCTGACGGCCTGGGCCGGGCAGCCACTGGTCCCTCAAGGTCAAGGAGGATGTGGGCAACCCAGAAACAGTCAGCTTGCCCCGGCCCAGGCCGTCAAAAGGTGCGCCATGAACCAATATCCAAGGACAGTTAATATTCAATTTTTTTGGAATATTTTATTTCATCAATCAAAGTCTCATGACCAGAGCCTGACGGCCTGGGCCGGGCAGCCACTGGTCCCTCAAGGTCAAGGAGGATGTGGGCAACCCAGAAACAGTCAGCTTGCCCCGGCCCAGGCCGTCAAAAGGTGCGCCATGAACCAATATCCAGTTAATATTCAATTTTTTTGGAATATTTTATTTCATCAATCAAAGTCTCATGACCAGAGCCTGACGGCCTGGGCCGGGCAGCCACTGGTCCCTCAAGGTCAAGGACGATGTAAGCAACCCAGAAACAGTCAGCTTGCCCCGGCCCAGGCCGTCAAAAGGTGCGCCATGAACCAATATCCAAGGACAAGTAATATTCAATTTTTTTTGAATATTTTATTTCATCAATCAAAGTCTCATGACAAGAGCCTGACGGCCTGGGCCGGGCAGCCACTGGTCCCTCAAGGTCAAGGAGGTTGTGGGCAACCCAGAAACAGTCAGCTTGCCCCGGCCCAGGCCGTCAAAAGGTGCACCATGAACCAATATCCAAGGACAAGTAATATTCAATTTTTGGAATATTTTATTTCATCAATCAAAGTCTCATGACAAGAGCCTGACGGCCTGGGCCGGGCAGCCACTGGTCCCTCAGGGTCAAGGAGGATGTGGGCAACCCAGAAACAGTAAGCTTGCCCCGGCCCCGGCCGTCAAAAGGTGCGCCATGAACCAATATCCAAGGACAAGTAATATTCAATTTTTGGAATATTTTATTCATCAATCAAAGTCTCATGACCAGAGCCTGACGGCCTGGGCCGGGCAGCCACTGGTCCCTCAAGGTCAAGGAGGATGTGGGCAACCCAGAAACAGTCAGCTTGCCCCGGCCCAGGCCGTCAAAAGGTGCGCCATGAACCAATATCCAAGGACAGTTAATATTCAATTTTTTTGGAATATTTTATTTCATCAATCAAAGTCTCATGACCAGAGCCTGACGGCCTGGGCCGGGCAGCCACTGGTCCCTCAAGGTCAAGGAGGATGTGGGCAACCCAGAAACAGTCAGCTTGCCCCGGCCCAGGCCGTCAAAAGGTGCGCCATGAACCAATATCCAGTTAATATTCAATTTTTTTGGAATATTTTATTTCATCAATCAAAGTCTCATGACCAGAGCCTGACGGCCTGGGCCGGGCAGCCACTGGTCCCTCAGGGTCAAGGAGGATGTGGGCAACCCAGAAACAGTCAGCTTGCCCCGGCCCAGGCCGTCAAAAGGTGCACCATGAACCAATATCCAAGGACAAGTATATTCAATTTTTGGTATATTTCATCAATCAAAGACTCATGGCAAGAGCCTGACGGCCTGGGCCGGGCAACCACTGGTCCCTCAAGGTCAAGGACGATGTGGGCAACCCAGAAACAGTCAGCTTGCCCCGGCCCAGGCCGTCAAAAGGTGCGCCATGAACCAATATCCAAGGACAAGTAATATTCAATTTTTTTTGAATATTTTATTTCATCAATCAAAGTCTCATGACAAGAGCCTGACGGCCTGGGCCGGGCAGCCACTGGTCCCTCAAGGTCAAGGAGGTTGTGGGCAACCCAGAAACAGTCAGCTTGCCCCGGCCCAGGCCGTCAAAAGGTGCACCATGAACCAATATCCAAGGACAAGTAATATTCAATTTTTGGAATATTTTATTTCATCAATCAAAGTCTCATGACAAGAGCCTGACGGCCTGGGCCGGGCAGCCACTGGTCCCTCAGGGTCAAGGAGGATGTGGGCAACCCAGAAACAGTAAGCTTGCCCCGGCCCCGGCCGTCAAAAGGTGCGCCATGAACCAATATCCAAGGACAAGTAATATTCAATTTTTGGAATATTTTATTCATCAATCAAAGTCTCATGACCAGAGCCTGACGGCCTGGGCCGGGCAGCCACTGGTCCCTCAAGGTCAAGGAGGATGTGGGCAACCCAGAAACAGTCAGCTTGCCCCGGCCCAGGCCGTCAAAAGGTGCGCCATGAACCAATATCCAAGGACAGTTAATATTCAATTTTTTTGGAATATTTTATTTCATCAATCAAAGTCTCATGACCAGAGCCTGACGGCCTGGGCCGGGCAGCCACTGGTCCCTCAAGGTCAAGGAGGATGTGGGCAACCCAGAAACAGTCAGCTTGCCCCGGCCCAGGCCGTCAAAAGGTGCGCCATGAACCAATATCCAGTTAATATTCAATTTTTTTGGAATATTTTATTTCATCAATCAAAGTCTCATGACCAGAGCCTGACGGCCTGGGCCGGGCAGCCACTGGTCCCTCAAGGTCAAGGACGATGTGGGCAACCCAGAAACAGTCAGCTTGCCCCGGCCCAGGCCGTCAAAAGGTGCGCCATGAACCAATATCCAAGGACAAGTAATATTCAATTTTTTTTGAATATTTTATTTCATCAATCAAAGTCTCATGACCCGAGAGCCTGACGGCCTGGGCCGGGCAGCCACTGGTCCCTCAGGGTCAAAGAGGATGTGGACAACCCAGAAACAGTCAGCTTGCCCCGGCCCAGGCCGTCAAAAGGTGCACCATGAACCAATATCCAAGGACAAGTATATTCAATTTTTGGAATATTTTATTTCATCAATCAAAGTCTCATGACAAGAGCCTGACGGCCTGGGCCGGGCAGCCACTGGTCCCTCAGGGTCAAGGAGGATGTGGGCAACCCAGAAACAGTAAGCTTGCCCCGGCCCCGGCCGTCAAAAGGTGCGCCATGAACCAATATCCAAGGACAAGTAATATTCAATTTTTTGAATATTTTATTCATCAATCAAAGTCTCATGACCAGAGCCTGACGGCCTGGGCCGGGCAGCCACTGGTCCCTCAAGGTCAAGGAGGATGTGGGCAACCCAGAAACAGTCAGCTTGCCCCGGCCCAGGCCGTCAAAAGGTGCGCCATGAACCAATATCCAAGGACAGTTAATATTCAATTTTTTTGGAATATTTTATTTCATCAATCAAAGTCTCATGACCAGAGCCTGACGGCCTGGGCCGGGCAGCCACTGGTCCCTCAAGGTCAAGGAGGATGTGGGCAACCCAGAAACAGTCAGCTTGCCCCGGCCCAGGCCGTCAAAAGGTGCGCCATGAACCAATATCCAGTTAATATTCAATTTTTTTGGAATATTTTATTTCATCAATCAAAGTCTCATGACCAGAGCCTGACGGCCTGGGCCGGGCAGCCACTGGTCCCTCAAGGTCAAGGACGATGTGGGCAACCCAGAAACAGTCAGCTTGCCCCGGCCCAGGCCGTCAAAAGGTGCGCCATGAACCAATATCCAAGGACAAGTAATATTCAATTTTTTTTGAATATTTTATTTCATCAATCAAAGTCTCATGACAAGAGCCTGACGGCCTGGGCCGGGCAGCCACTGGTCCCTCAAGGTCAAGGAGGTTGTGGGCAACCCAGAAACAGTCAGCTTGCCCCGGCCCAGGCCGTCAAAAGGTGCACCATGAACCAATATCCAAGGACAAGTAATATTCAATTTTTGGAATATTTTATTTCATCAATCAAAGTCTCATGACAAGAGCCTGACGGCCTGGGCCGGGCAGCCACTGGTCCCTCAGGGTCAAGGAGGATGTGGGCAACCCAGAAACAGTAAGCTTGCCCCGGCCCCGGCCGTCAAAAGGTGCGCCATGAACCAATATCCAAGGACAAGTAATATTCAATTTTTGGAATATTTTATTCATCAATCAAAGTCTCATGACCAGAGCCTGACGGCCTGGGCCGGGCAGCCACTGGTCCCTCAAGGTCAAGGAGGATGTGGGCAACCCAGAAACAGTCAGCTTGCCCCGGCCCAGGCCGTCAAAAGGTGCGCCATGAACCAATATCCAAGGACAGTTAATATTCAATTTTTTTGGAATATTTTATTTCATCAATCAAAGTCTCATGACCAGAGCCTGACGGCCTGGGCCGGGCAGCCACTGGTCCCTCAAGGTCAAGGAGGATGTGGGCAACCCAGAAACAGTCAGCTTGCCCCGGCCCAGGCCGTCAAAAGGTGCGCCATGAACCAATATCCAGTTAATATTCAATTTTTTTGGAATATTTTATTTCATCAATCAAAGTCTCATGACCAGAGCCTGACGGCCTGGGCCGGGCAGCCACTGGTCCCTCAGGGTCAAGGAGGATGTGGACAACCCAGAAACAGTCAGCTTGCCCCGGCCCAGGCCGTCAAAAGGTGCACCATGAACCAATATCCAAGGACAAGTATATTCAATTTTTGGTATATTTCATCAATCAAAGACTCATGGCAAGAGCCTGACGGCCTGGGCCGGGCAACCACTGGTCCCTCAAGGTCAAGGACGATGTGGGCAACCCAGAAACAGTCAGCTTGCCCCGGCCCAGGCCGTCAAAAGGTGCGCCATGAACCAATATCCAAGGACAAGTAATATTCAATTTTTTTTGAATATTTTATTTCATCAATCAAAGTCTCATGACAAGAGCCTGACGGCCTGGGCCGGGCAGCCACTGGTCCCTCAAGGTCAAGGAGGATGTGGGCAACCCAGAAACAGTCAGCTTGCCCCGGCCCAGGCCGTCAAAAGGTGAACCATGAACCAATATCCAAGGACAAGTAATATTCAATTTTTGTAATATTTTATTTCATCAATCAAAGTCTCATGACAAGAGCCTGACGGCCTGGGCCGGGCAGCCACTGGTCCCTCAAGGTCAAGGAGGATGTGGGCAACCCAGAAACAGTCAGCTTGCCCCGGCCCAGGCCGTCAAAAGCTGCGCCATGAACCAATATCCAAGGACAAGTAATATTCAATTTTTGGAATATTTTATTCATCAATCAAAGTCTCATAACCAGAGCCTGACGGCCTGGGCCGGGCAGCCACTGGTCCCTCAAGGTCAAGGAGGATGTGGGCAACCCAGAAACAGTCAGCTTGCCCCGGCCCAGGCCGTCAAAAGGTGCGCCATGAACCAATATCCAAGGACAGTTAATATTCAATTTTTTGGGAATATTTTATTTCATCAATCAAAGTCTCATGACAAGAGCCTGACGGCCTGGGCCGGGCAGCCACTGGTCCCTCAGGGTCAAGGAGGATGTGGACAACCCAGAAACAGTCAGCTTGCCCCGGCCCAGGCCGTCAAAAGGTGCACCATGAACCAATATCCAAGGACAAGTAATATTCATTTTTTGGAATATTTTATTTCATCAATCAAAGTCTCATGACAAGAGCCTGACGGCCTGGGCCGGGCAGCCACTGGTTCCTCAAGGTCAAGGAGGATGTGGGCAACCCAGAAACAGTCAGCTTGCCCCGGCCCAGGCCGTCAAAAGGTGCGCCATGAACCAATATCCAAGGACAAGTAATATTCAATTTTTGGAATATTTTATTTCATCAATCAAAGTCTCATGACAAGAGCCTGACGGCCTGGGCCGGGCAGCCACTGGTCCATCAAGGTCATGGAGGCTAGGGGCAACCCAGAAACAGTCAGCTTGCCCCGGCCCAGGCCGTCAAAAGGTGCGCCATGAACCAATATCCAAGGACAAGTAATATTCAATTTTTGGAATATTTTATTTCATCAATTAAAGTCTCATGACAAGAGCCTGACAGCCTGGGCCGGGCAGCTACTGGTCCATCAAGGTCAAGTAGGATGTGGGCAACCCAGAAACAGTCAGCTTGCCCCGGCCCAGGCCGTCAAAAGGTGCGCCATGAACCAATATCCAAGGACAAGTAATATTCAATTTTTGGAATATTTTATTTCATCAATCAAAGTCTCGTGACAAGAGCCTGACGGCCTGGGCCGGGCAACCACTGGTCTCTCAAGGTCAACAAGGATGTAATAAAAGATCAATCTTGCGCCCCTTTTTTTGTGTGTGCACCCATCCCTTCAGTTCTAAATTACTTTTGTGCCCCGGCCCCTCAGTTTAATATCAATTTTGCAGCCCCTTAGTTTCAGATTAATATTGCAGCCACCAAGTTTCAGATAAATATTGTGCCCCCTAAGTTTGATCTGAAACCTAGGGGCTGCAAAATTGATGTTTAATTAAGGAGGCACCAAATCGATTTCGAACTCGGGGGGGGGGGGGCCTAATTTTGAACTTTTATTTTATCCGCGAAATTGATTTGGAATTGAGGGCGCAAAATACTACTTTTATTGAAAGGCGCAAAATTAATCTTAAACAGAAGATCGCCAAATTGATCTTAAACTTAGGGGGCGAAATTTATATCTTTCATTGGGGATTCAAAATTGATCTCGAACTGAGAGAGGCGCAAACAAAAAAAGATTATTTGAGGGGCGCAAATTGGATCTTAAGATTATGGGGCGCATTATAGATCTGAAACTTAGGGTGCGCAAAATTGATCTGAAACTTAAGGGCTGCAAAATTGTTGTTAAACTGAGGGGCACAAAATTGATTTAGAACATACTGGGTGGGGTGCAAAAAAATGTTTATAAAGGGGCGCAAATTTGATCTTAAACTTAGAGGGCGCAAAGTAGATTTGAAACTTAGATGTTCAACTGATTGGAGGGGGGCACCAAATTTATTTGGAACTGAGGACAGTGTAAATTGTTTTGTTTATTTGTTGTTGTTTTTTTATTGATGGGCGCAAAATTGATCTCAAAACTGAGGGAACGTGAAACCAAGCTTAAACTGACCGGGTGCAAAATTGATTGGAAACTTAGGTTGGTTGCTTGCATGGTTGGTTGGTTGGTTACCCGTTTAGGTGGCGCTCTTCAATCTTAAAGATTATTTGCGCCAGTCAATTTCAAATTATCAATAGCTTTGGCGTGGGCTTCGGAAATTAAGCCCACAAAACTGAGGGGCGTAAAATTGATGTTAAACTGAAGGGGCGCAAAATTGATTTGGAACAGAGGCGGGGGTGGGGTGACAAATAATTTTTTTATAGAGGGGCGCGAAAGTGATCTCACTTGAGGGGACGTGAAACTAAGCTTAAACTGACGGGGCGCAAAATTAATCTTTTGTTTGGGTCTCAAAATTGATCTTTTATTTGGGCGCGAAATTGATTTGGAACGGAGGGCGCAAAATCCTTTTTTTTGTTATTGAGAGGCGCAAAATTGATCTTAAACAGAAGGGGGCACAAAATTGGGCATCAGATTGACCTTTTTGAGGGCGCAAAATTGATCTGGAATTCGGAAATGCAAGATATTTTTTTTACTGACTGGCGCAAAAAAAGATCTGAAACTTAAGTATGGGGGGGGGGGGGCAAATTGATCTGAAACTTAGGGCTGCAAAATTGATGTTTAACTAAGGGGCACAAAATCGACTGGAACTGAGGGGGGTTCGAAATATAATTTTTATTGAGGGGCGCAAATTTATTTCAAATTGAGGGGACGTGAAATTCACCTTAAACTGATGGGGCGCACAATTGATCGGAAATTTAGGGGGGCCCAAAATTTATCTGAATCTTATGGGGCACAAATGTGATTTGGTACTGAGGGGGTGGATGCAAAATAGATTTTTTTTTTCATAAAAGGGCGTAAAATTGATCTCAAACGGAGGGGATGGGGTGAAAAAAACAATTTTTTATAAAGGGGCGCAAAATTGATCTTAAACTGAGGGGGCATTTGAAACAGAGGGGGTGGAGGTGCAAATTTTTTTTTTTTTAATTGAGGGACACAAATTAGATCTCAAACCTAGATATGTTCAACTGAGGGGGGGGGGGGGGGCACCAAATAGATTTGGAACTGAGGAGGGTGCAAATTGTTTTTATTTTATTGAGGGGCGCAAAATTGATCTCAAACTGAGGGGACGTGAACAACCAAACTTAATAAATGACAGGGAGCAAAATTGATAGGAAACTTAGGTCGTTTGGTTGGTTGGTTCTCCGTTTAGGTGGCGCTCTTCGACATGTTCAATCTCAAAGAATATTTGCGCCAGTCAATTTTGCTTTCGGAAATTAAGCCCACAAAATTGAGGGGCGCAAAATTGATCTTAAACTGAAGGGGCGCAAAATTACTCTTTTGTTTGCGTCTCAAAATTGGTCTTTTATTTTTGCGCGAAATTGATTTGGAACTGAGGGCGCAAAATACTTTTTTTTTATTGAGAGGCGCAAATTTATGTCAAATTAAGGGGACGTGATGTTTAACTGACTTGAAACTAGGAAATGCTATTTTTTTTTAATACTGAATGGCGCCAAAAAGATATGAAACTTTAGTAGGGGGGGGGGGCAAGTTGATCTGAAACTTAGGGCTGCAAAATTGATGTTTAACTAAGGGGCACAAAATTGATTGGAACTGAGGGGGTTCGAAATATATTTTTTATTGAGGGGCGCAAAATTTATCTCAAATTGAGGGAACGTGAAATTCGCAAAAAAGATCTGAAAGTAAAATATTATACTGGGGGGGGGGGGGGGCAAGAAATTGATTTGGAACTGATGAGGGTGCAAAATAGATTTTTTTTTTAATTAAGGGGACGTGAATCTAAGCTTAAACTGACGGGGCGCAAAATTGATCTTAATCTGAGGGGGCCCAAAATTGATCTGAATCTTAAGGGGCGGAAAATTGATGTTAAACTGAAGGGGACACAAAATTAATTTGGAACTGAGGGGGTGGATGCAAAATAGATTTTTTAAAAAAATCTTATATATATATATATATATATATATATAAAGGGGCGCAAAATTGATCTTAAACTGAAGTGACGGGGTGAAAAAAAAATATTCTATATAGGGGCGCAAAATTGATCTTAAACTGAGGGGGGGGTATAAAATTGATTTGAAAATGAGGGGTTTGGGTGCCAATTTTTTTTTTCTTTTTGAGGGGGCGTAAATTTGATTTTAATCTTAGGGGATGCAAAATAGATCTGTAACTTGGATGTTAAACTGAGGAGGGTGCAAATTATAATTTTTTTTATTGAGGGGCGCAAAATTGAACTCAGACTGAGGTGACGTTAAACTAAGCTTTAAATTAGGGGCGCAAAATTGATCTTAAACTGAGGGGCCCAAAATTGATCTTTGTTTGGGTGGCAAAATTGTTTTTTGAGGGGAAGTGAAACTAAGCTTAAACTAACGGGGCGCAAAATTGATCTTAAACTGAGGGGGCCCAAAATTGATTTGGAACTGAGTAGGTGGGGTGCAAAATTTTAAAAAAATCATAAAGGGGCGCAAAATTGATCTTAATCTGAGGGGGCGCAATATAGATCGGAAAGTTAGGGGCGCAAAATTGATCTTAATCTGAGGGGGCCCAAAATTGATTTGAAACTGAGTGGGTGGGGTGCAAAATTTTAAAAAATTCATAAAGGGGTGCAAAAATTTATCTCAAACTGAGGGGATGGGGTGCAAAAAAAAAAAAAAAAATTCATAAAGGGGCGCAAAATTGATCTTAAACTGAGGAAGGGCATAAAATTGATTTGGAAGAAGGAGGGTGGGGTGCAAAATATTTTTTTTATAAAGGGGCGCAAAATTGATCTGAAAGTGAAAAATCATAAAGGGGGCGCACAATTGATCTCAAGCAGAGGGGATGGGGTGCCAAAATAAAGGATTTCATAAAGTGGCGCAAAATTGATCTTAAACTGAGGGGGGGGGGGCCACAAAATTGATTTTGAACTAAGGGGTGGGGTGCAAACAAATTTTTTTTTTACAAAGGGGCGCAAAATTGATCTTTAACTGAGTGGGGGCACAAAATTGATTTGAAACTGAAGGGGGTGGGGTTCAAAAATTATTTTATTGAGGGGTGCAAAAATTCTTTTTTTGAGGGGCGCAAAATTGATCTTAAACTTAGGGGGCCAAAAATAGGTCTGAAACATGGATGTTAAACTGAGGGGGAGGGCACCAAATTGATTTGGAACTGAGGAAGGTGCAAAATATGTTTTTTTTTTTATAGAGGGACGCAAAATTGATCTCAAAGTAAGGGGACGAGAATCTAAGCTTTAACTTAGGGGCGCAAAATTGATCTTAAACTGAGGGGGCACAAAATTAATCTTTAATTTGTGCGCGAAATTGATTTGAAATTGAAGGCGCAAAATACTTATTTTTATTGAGAGGCGCAAAATTGATCAGAAAAAGTTAATGTTAAACTAAGTTGGCACAAAATTGATTTGGAACTGACGGGATGCAAAATAGATTTTTTATTGAGGGGCGGCAAAATTGATCTCAAACTGAGGGGACGTGAAACTAAACTGAAATTGACTGGGTGCGAAATTGATCGGAAACTTTGGGGCGCAAAATTGATCTTTTTGTTTGGGTCAATAAATTGATCTTTTATTTGGGCGCTAAATTGATTTAGAACTGAGGGCGGAAAATACTTTCTTTTTAGAGGCGCAAAATTGAACCAACTGAACATAGAGCGCTCGGTGTGCTCTTTACATTCGCATGACTGAATTTCTGGTTCATCCAATTTTGTTTTCTTCAGAAGATTCACACAAACTGAGGATTTTTTTACCCCCAAGGTGCATAAAACGTCTTTGTTTTAGGTCAATATCATAAAGTAATTTTTCCTCTCGCGCTTCGCGTTCGCATTGATTTATTCAAAGGGGTTATATATCATATTCATGAGGATTTCCCCAGAAACGCGCTTAAAGAAGGAATTCAAACAAAAGAGGGCATCACATAATTTGTTTTCGGGTCACTATCGAACAAAAATCGGCTATGGCTTTAGGCCAGGAGTGGATTTTACGCGCTTTCTTCGTTCAAAACCCCAATAGATAGCCCTTTTAACAAATTAAATTTCGAGCGCGAAGCACGAGCGGAAATTTTTGAAAAAAGTGGTCTGAAAACAGAGCATTTTATCTCCATTTAGTGACCTGAAAACAATAAACTTTCAGCCCTTCTTAGTTTAAAAACCTTCTTTTTAATCCCCCTGAATAATAATTAACCCTCTCCCATCAATCATGCGACGGCGAAGCTCGAGTGATTTTGTTTTTTTGTCCATATTAAATTAAATTGACCTAAAAGGAACATTTTAAGCGCTTTCTTCGTTCAAAACCCCAATAGATAGCCCTTTTAACAAATTAAATTTCGAGCGCGAAGCACGAGCGGAAATTTTTGAAAAAAGTGGTCTGAAAACAGAGCATTTTATCTCCATTTAGTGACCTGAAAACAATAAACTTTCAGCCCTTCTTAGTTTAAAAACCTTCTTTTTAATCCCCCTGAATAATAATTAACCCTCTCCCATCAATCATGCGACGGCGAAGCTCGAGTGATTTTGTTTTTTGTCCATATTAAATTAAATTGACCTAAAAGGAACATTTTAAGCGCTTTCTTCGTAAAAAACCCCATTATCATAGCCCTTTTAACAAACTTGATGCGAGCATATAGTATAGGCCTAATGTGAGCGCGAAGCGCGAGGTTTTTTTTTTCTTCTCTGTATAGTAATTCTTGTATATATTTTTTTTGTTGGTTTTTCTTATATAATTGCACAAAGCGCCCCATGTTATGACCTTGACAAATTTCAATTGATGAATAAACAATGAATAAATCATAAGACAGTTTTGTAATATTCTCCATCATCAAAGTGTAATAATTATAGAAATAAACAAATTTAACTCATTTTTGTCCATTTTCTATGTATTTTTTTCTTAATTTTTACTGCAAATAGCGCCCCATGTGGTGACCTTGATACATTTTAGCAATACAAAATTGTAGAGCTTTATCGTCATGCCAAATAAGAAGATGAATGGTCAATTAATAACGTAATTATTGAGGAGTGCACAATGTGAATGATCAAAATACCTTGGTCTTGATAGGGTTAATATATTGAGAGGAGAGGGGGGGGGGGGGGGGGTGGGGGCTAAATTATATCCAATCCCCACTAGAATTTGGGGGCTCAATGATATCTGAGCCCCCCTCTCTCTCTGTTAGCTCAACAAATATCTGAACCACACAAAAATAAGTGGCTAAATGATATCTGAGCCCCCAAACCAAGATAATGTGCGTGCTTAATATTTGAGTTTCTGCCCTGTATAAAAACGCGAAATCTGACTCGTTTTAACATATAGGGGACCAAGAGGGGGGGGGGAGGGGTTCATTTATATCCGAGCCCCACCAAAACATAGGGGAGGGAGTTAATGATGTATGTGCCCCCCCTCCCCCTCACACACA
>JAVYIG010016364.1:15000-31497 GCA_035222895.1 Strongylocentrotus droebachiensis | reverse complement strand
GTGTAGGAAAAAAACTGTTAGGGAGCCCCTTTGGGGGGTATTTTTTTTTTTTTTTGGGGGGGGGGGGGGTATTTTTTTTTCTTTCTTTTTTTTCAAAAGCACAGTGTTAAAAACTAAAAGTGAACCAGGTAATCGCAGTGAGGCAAAGTGGTCTCGTGGATAAGCAACCGCTTAGTAAGTGGATTAAGGTATCGGGTTCGATCCCCAGCTAGTGTATTTTGTTTTAAAGCCCAAAAGGGCCTATGGTGAGAGGGGGAGCAGCTGAGTGTAGGAAAAAAACTGTTAGGGAGCCCCTTTGGGGGGTATTTTTTTTTTTTTTTTGGGGGGGGGGGTATTTTTTTTTCTTTCTTTTTTTTCAAAAGCACAGTGTTAAAAACTAAAAGTGAACCAGGTAATCGCAGTGAGGCAAAGTGGTCTCGTGGATAAGCAACCGCTTAGTAAGTGGATTAAGGTATCGGGTTCGATCCCCAGCTAGTGTATTTTGTTTTAAAGCCCAAAAGGGCCTATGGTGAGAGGGGGAGCAGCTGAGTGTAGGAAAAAAACTGTTAGGAAGCCCCTTTGGGGGGTATTTTTTTTTTTTTTGGGGGGGGGGGTATTTTTTTTTCTTTCTTTTTTTTCAAAAGCACAGTGTTAAAAACTAAAAGTGAACCAGGTAATCGCAGTGAGGCAAAGTGGTCTCGTGGATAAGCAACCGCTTAGTAAGTGGATTAAGGTATCGGGTTCGATCCCCAGCTAGTGTATTTTGTTTTAAAGCCCAAAAGGGCCTATGGTGAGAGGGGGAGCAGCTGAGTGTAGGAAAAAAACTGTTAGGAAGCCCCTTTGGGGGGTATTTTTTTTTTTTTTGGGGGGGGGGGGTATTTTTTTTTCTTTCTTTTTTTTCAAAAGCACAGTGTTAAAAACTAAAAGTGAACCAGGTAATCGCAGTGAGGCAAAGTGGTCTCGTGGATAAGCAACCGCTTAGTAAGTGGATTAAGGTATCGGGTTCGATCCCCAGCTAGTGTATTTTGTTTTAAAGCCCAAAAGGGCCTATGGTGAGAGGGGGAGCAGCTGAGTGTAGGAAAAAAACTGTTAGGGAGCCCCTTTGGGGTATTTTTTTTTTTTTTGGGGGGGGGGGTATTTTTTTTTCTTTTTTTTTCTTCAAAAGCACAGTGTTAAAAACTAAAAGTGAACCAGGTAATCGCAGTGAGGCAAAGTGGTCTCGTGGATAAGCAACCGCCTAGTAAGTGGAAGGTATCGGGTTCGATCCCCAGCTAGTGTATTTTGTTTTAAAGCCCAAAAGGGCCTATGGTGAGGGGGGAGCAGCTGAGTATAGGAAAAACTGTTAGGGAGCCCCTTTGGGGGGGTCTTTTTTTTTTGGGGGGGGGGGTTTTCTAGCTGGCGGTCGTCAGCTAGCTGGCGGTCGTCAGGGGGGGTATTTTTTTTTTGGGGGGGGGGGGGGTATTTTTTTTTCTTTCTTTTTTTTCAAAAGCACAGTGTTAAAAACTAAAAGTGAACCAGGTAATCGCAGTGAGGCAAAGTGGTCTCGTGGATAAGCAACCGCCTAGTAAGTGGAAGGTATCGGGTTCGATCCCCAGCTAGTGTATTTTGTTTTAAAGCCCAAAAGGGCCTATGGTGAGGGGGGGAGCAGCTGAGTATAGGAAAAACTGTTAGGGAGCCCCTTTGGGGGGGTCTTTTTTTGGGGGGGGGGTTTTTTTTTTTTTAGCTGGCGGTCGTCAGCTAGCTGGCGGTCGTCAGCTAGCTGGCGGTCGTCAGCTAGCTGGCGGTCGTCAGCTAGCTGGCGGTCGTCAGCTAGCTGGCGGTCGTCAGCTAGCTGGCGGTCGTCAGCTAGCTGGCGGTCGTCAGCTAGCTGGCGGTCGTCAGCTAGCTGGCGGTCGTCAGCTAGCTGGCGGTCGTCAGCTAGCTGGCGGTCGTCAGCTAGCTGGCGGTCGTCAGCTAGCTGGCGGTCGTCAGCTAGCTGGCGGTCGTCAGCTAGCTGGCGGTCGTCAGCGTGGCCTGCGGCCGATAGCGTTAGCCCCAAAGCCATGTCCAATTTTTAAACTACATTCAAGAGTCCCTTATTGCCAGGTTAAAGATAAACTTTAGTACTGGTAATGCGATTGCATTGTGAAAGAAAAGGTGTGAAAGGACCAGAAACAGTTCATCATGGAGCATGTAAGCATTGGTGTGCACTGCAAGGTTCTGGAGTCATCAAAATCATAATAAATTTGACCGAGTCTTGGTAAAGTAACAAAACACTCACATAGAAAGCTATATATATATGGGACAACACACATGGTGTCGGGGATGGTACTACCTTGGTTTCCTTGTCTTTCTATGCTCACTACTCAGCCAGTATACATTTTCTTCCAAAATTGTTTGGCACATGTCATTTATTTGTAATCTTGAACATTCAGTGTAAGTTTCGTTTGATTCTGTGAGAATTAATTTCTTTTTTTTTTACCAGTACTGGAGTTTATCTTTAAACAAGTTTTTTACATTTTCAGTTCTACTTTCTTCCTTTTATTACTCTGTACACTCCGACCATGCTATCCTTTTCCAGTCTGTAAACAACTTTACAACATGAATTCAATGATGGGCAGGGTTTTACTTCTCATATGAAAGCGCCCAAACTTCACGAGGTGAAACAAAGGGTCTTTCAAATTCAAGTCTATTCAAGCCCAATATGGGCTAACAACTGGCCTGCATACCCGAGCAGAATCATTTGATGCTCAACAAAGACACACAGCCTTGGGTAAAGAGGTCCATTTTATTTTTTTTAATTTAGTTATATTTTTCCATTGACAGTATACTATTAAATATCAGGAATATTGGATGCTCTGTTTCAAATACAGTCCAGATTGCCGAGCAATGAATTATCTCCTGCTTCTTGTCCAAAAAACATATCTAACTGGTTTTTAAAACGGTATCATTTTACTTTCCATCTCCCAACATTATTTTGAACTGTCTTGAACTTAAGTTGTTTTCCTTCCTTGAAATGACACTACAGCCAGTCTATTCTGTTCATGTAGGCGTATTGAAAGAGCTTGTCCTCCATGCAGACAAGGAGAAAGAGCCATATTAAGTACCTTTAGGGACAATACATCAAAATAATGCGGTCATTGTTGCAATGTCAGGAATGCTATTTCTACCTCTTTGGAAATCTTCGCAATAACAAAAGTATCCACTCAATGAAGGGAGTGCCCGTTCTTTTCTTCAATTCATCAATTGATGCCATGTTAGAAAGAGCTGAGTAGTTTGTTACGTAAATATTCAAATATAGCCGATGCGAGCTATTAAAAAAAACTGAATCGAATAGCCTGCATCTTTAATATGAATAACAATGAGCAGTGCCTAAATACAGCTGCACTGCAATTCTAAGCTAGCTTCAACGAAATTTTACTTTCAATGGCATGTTAGTTTGAATGCACCTGTTTCAAAACATAAAAATCATTAAATCAGCATCAGAAAGTGTTAACAACTAAAAGCGAACCAGGTAATCGCAGTGAGGCAAAGTGGTCTCGTGGATAAGCAACTGCTTAGTAAGTGGATTAAGGTATCGGGTTCGATCCCCAGCTAGTGTATTTTGTTTTAAAGCCCAAAAGGGCCTATGGTGAGAGGGGGAGCAGCTGAGTGTAGGAAAAAAACTGTTAGGGAGCCCCTTTGGGGGGTATTTTTTTTTTTTTTTTTTGTTAGGGGGGGGGGTATTTTTTTTTCTTTCTTTTTTTTCAAAAGCACAGTGTTAAAAACTAAAAGTGAACCAGGTAATCGCAGTGAGGCAAAGTGGTCTCGTGGATAAGCAACCGCTTAGTAAGTGGATTAAGGTATCGGGTTCGATCCCCAGCTAGTGTATTTTGTTTTAAAGCCCAAAAGGGCCTATGGTGAGAGGGGGAGCAGCTGAGTGTAGGAAAAAAACTGTTAGGAAGCCCCTTTGGGGGGTATTTTTTTTTTTTTGGGGGGGGGTATTTTTTTTTCTTTCTTTTTTTTCAAAAGCACAGTGTTAAAAACTAAAAGTGAACCAGGTAATCGCAGTGAGGCAAAGTGGTCTCGTGGATAAGCAACCGCTTAGTAAGTGGATTAAGGTATCGGGTTCGATCCCCAGCTAGTGTATTTTGTTTTAAAGCCCAAAAGGGCCTATGGTGAGAGGGGGGAGCAGCTGAGTGTAGGAAAAAAACTGTTAGGGAGCCCCTTTGGGGTATTTTTTTTTTTTTGGGGGGGGGGGGTATTTTTTTTTCTTTCTTTTTTTTCAAAAGCACAGTGTTAAAAACTAAAAGTGAACCAGGTAATCGCAGTGAGGCAAAGTGGTCTCGTGGATAAGCAACCGCCTAGTAAGTGGAAGGTATCGGGTTCGATCCCCAGCTAGTGTATTTTGTTTTAAAGCCCAAAAGGGCCTATGGTGAGGGGGGAGCAGCTGAGTATAGGAAAAACTGTTAGGGAGCCCCTTTGGGGGGGTCTTTTTTTTTTGGGGGGGGGTTTTCTAGCTGGCGGTCGTCAGCTAGCTGGCGGTCGTCAGGGGGGGTATTTTTTTTTTGGGGGGGGGGGGGGTATTTTTTTTTCTTTCTTTTTTTTCAAAAGCACAGTGTTAAAAACTAAAAGTGAACCAGGTAATCGCAGTGAGGCAAAGTGGTCTCGTGGATAAGCAACCGCCTAGTAAGTGGAAGGTATCGGGTTCGATCCCCAGCTAGTGTATTTTGTTTTAAAGCCCAAAAGGGCCTATGGTGAGGGGGGAGCAGCTGAGTATAGGAAAAACTGTTAGGGAGCCCCTTTGGGGGGGTCTTTTTTTGGGGGGGGGGGTTTTTTTTTTTTAGCTGGCGGTCGTCAGCTAGCTTAGTAAGTGGATTAAGGTATCGGGTTCGATCCCCAGCTAGTGTATTTTGTTTTAAAGCCCAAAAGGGCCTATGGTGAGAGGGGGAGCAGCTGAGTGTAGGAAAAAAACTGTTAGGGAGCCCCTTTGGGGGGTATTTTTTTTTTTTTTTTGGGGGGGGGGGGGTATTTTTTTTTCTTTCTTTTTTTTCAAAAGCACAGTGTTAAAAACTAAAAGTGAACCAGGTAATCGCAGTGAGGCAAAGTGGTCTCGTGGATAAGCAACCGCCTAGTAAGTGGATTAAGGTATCGGGTTCGATCCCCAGCTAGTGTATTTTGTTTTAAAGCCCAAAAGGGCCTATGGTGAGAGGGGGAGCAGATGAGTGTAGGAAAAAAACTGTTAGGGAGCCCCTTTGGGGGGTATTTTTTTTTTTTTTTTTTGGGGGGGGGGGTATTTTTTTTTCTTTCTTTTTTTTCAAAAGCACAGTGTTAAAAACTAAAAGTGAACCAGGTAATCGCAGTGAGGCAAAGTGGTCTCGTGGATAAGCAACCGCTTAGTAAGTGGATTAAGGTATCGGGTTCGATCCCCAGCTAGTGTATTTTGTTTTAAAGCCAAAAGGGCCTATGGTGAGAGGGGGAGCAGCTGAGTGTAGGAAAAAAACTGTTAGGGAGCCCCTTTGGGGGGTATTTTTTTTTTTTTTTGGGGGGGGGGGGGGTATTTTTTTTTCTTTCTTTTTTTTCAAAAGCACAGTGTTAAAAACTAAAAGTGAACCAGGTAATCGCAGTGAGGCAAAGTGGTCTCGTGGATAAGCAACCGCTTAGTAAGTGGATTAAGGTATCGGGTTCGATCCCCAGCTAGTGTATTTTGTTTTAAAGCCCAAAAGGGCCTATGGTGAGAGGGGGAGCAGCTGAGTGTAGGAAAAAAACTGTTAGGAAGCCCCTTTGGGGGGTATTTTTTTTTTTTTTTTTGGGGGGGGGGTATTTTTTTTTCTTTCTTTTTTTTCAAAAGCACAGTGTTAAAAACTAAAAGTGAACCAGGTAATCGCAGTGAGGCAAAGTGGGTCGGTCGTGGATAAGCAACCGCTTAGTAAGTGGATTAAGGTATCGGGTTCGATCCCCAGCTAGTGTATTTTGTTTTAAAGCCCAAAAGGGCCTATGGTGAGAGGGGGAGCAGCTGAGTGTAGGAAAAAAACTGTTAGGGAGCCCCTTTGGGGGGTTTTTTTTTTTTTTTTTTGGGGGGGGGGTATTTTTTTTTCTTTCTTTTTTTTCAAAAGCACAGTGTTAAAAACTAAAAGTGAACCAGGTAATCGCAGTGAGGCAAAGTGGTCTCGTGGATAAGCAACCGCTTAGTAAGTGGATTAAGGTATCGGGTTCGATCCCCAGCTAGTGTATTTTGTTTTAAAGCCCAAAAGGGCCTATGGTGAGAGGGGGAGCAGCTGAGTGTAGGAAAAAAACTGTTAGGAAGCCCCTTTGGGGGGTATTTTTTTTTTTTTTGGGGGGGGGTATTTTTTTTTCTTTCTTTTTTTCAAAAGCACAGTGTTAAAAACTAAAAGTGAACCAGGTAATCGCAGTGAGGCAAAGTGGTCTCGTGGATAAGCAACCGCTTAGTAAGTGGATTAAGGTATCGGGTTTGATCCCCAGCTAGTGTATTTTGTTTTAAAGCCCAAAAGGGCCTATGGTGAGAGGGGGAGCAGCTGAGTGTAGGAAAAAAACTGTTAGGGAGCCCCTTTGGGGTATTTTTTTTTTTTTGGGGGGGGGGTATTTTTTTTTCTTTTTTTTTCTTCAAAAGCACAGTGTTAAAAACTAAAAGTGAACCAGGTAATCGCAGTGAGGCAAAGTGGTCTCGTGGATAAGCAACCGCCTAGTAAGTGGAAGGTATCGGGTTCGATCCCCAGCTAGTGTATTTTGTTTTAAAGCCCAAAAGGGCCTATGGTGAGGGGGGAGCAGCTGAGTATAGGAAAAACTGTTAGGGAGCCCCTTTGGGGGGGTCTTTTTTTTTTTGGGGGGGGGGTTTTCTAGCTGGCGGTCGTCAGCTAGCTGGCGGTCGTCAGGGGGGGTATTTTTTTTTTTTTGGGGGGGGGGGGTATTTTTTTTTCTTTCTTTTTTTTCAAAAGCACAGTGTTAAAAACTAAAAGTGAACCAGGTAATCGCAGTGAGGCAAAGTGGTCTCGTGGATAAGCAACCGCTTAGTAAGTGGATTAAGGTATCGGGTTCGATCCCCAGCTAGTGTATTTTGTTTTAAAGCCCAAAAGGGCCTATGGTGAGAGGGGGAGCAGCTGAGTGTAGGAAAAAAACTGTTAGGCAGCCCCTTTGGGGTATTTTTTTTTTTGGGGGGGGGGGTATTTTTTTTTCTTTTTTTTTCTTCAAAAGCACAGTGTTAAAAACTAAAAGTGAACCAGGTAATCGCAGTGAGGCAAAGTGGTCTCGTGGATAAGCAACCGCCTAGTAAGTGGAAGGTATCGGGTTCGATCCCCAGCTAGTGTATTTTGTTTTAAAGCCCAAAAGGGCCTATGGTGAGGGGGGAGCAGCTGAGTATAGGAAAAACTGTTAGGGAGCCCCTTTGGGGGGGTCTTTTTTTGGGGGGGGTTTTTTTTTTTTTTTTTAGCTGGCGGTCGTCAGCTAGCTGGCGGTCGTCAGCTAGCTGGCGGTCGTCAGCTAGCTGGCGGTCGTCAGCTAGCTGGCGGTCGTCAGCTAGCTGGCGGTCGTCAGCTAGCTGGCGGTCGTCAGCTAGCTGGCGGTCGTCAGCTAGCTGGCGGTCGTCAGCTAGCTGGCGGTCGTCAGCGTGGCCTGCGGCCGATAGCGTTAGCCCCAAAGCCATGTCCAATTTTTAAACTACATTCAAGAGTCCCTTATTGCCAGGTTAAAGATAAACTTTAGTACTGGTAATGCGATTGCATTGTGAAAGAAAAGGTGTGAAAGGACCAGAAACAGTTCATCATGGAGCATGTAAGCATTGGTGTGCACTGCAAGGTTCTGGAGTCATCAAAATCATAATAAATTTGACCGAGTCTTGGTAAAGTAACAAACACTCACATAGAAAGCTATATATATATGGGACAACACACATGGTGTCGGGGATGGTACTACCTTGGTTTCCTTGTTTTTCTATGCTCACTACTCAGCCAGTATACATTTTCTTCCAAAATTGTTTGGCACATGTCATTTATTTGTAATCTTGAACATTCAGTGTAAGTTTCGTTTGATTCTGTGAGAATTAATTTCTTTTTTTTTTACCAGTACTGGAGTTTATCTTTAAACAAGTTTTTTACATTTTCAGTTCTACTTTCTTCCTTTTATTACTCTGTACACTCCGACCATGCTATCCTTTTCCAGTCTGTAAACAACTTTACAACATGAATTCAATGATGGGCAGGGTTTTACTTCTCATATGAAAGCGCCCAAACTTCACGAGGTGAAACAAAGGGTCTTTCAAATTCAAGTCTATTCAAGCCCAATATGGGCTAACAACTGGCCTGCATACCCGAGCAGAATCATTTGATGCTCAACAAAGACACACAGCCTTGGGTAAAGAGGTCCATTTTATTTTTTTTAATTTAGTTATATTTTTCCATTGACAGTATACTATTAAATATCAGGAATATTGGATGCTCTGTTTCAAATACAGTCCAGATTGCCGAGCAATGAATTATCTCCTGCTTCTTGTCCAAAAAACATATCTAACTGGTTTTTAAAACGGTATCATTTTACTTTCCATCTCCCAACATTATTTTGAACTGTCTTGAACTTAAGTTGTTTTCCTTCCTTGAAATGACACTACAGCCAGTCTATTCTGTTCATGTAGGCGTATTGAAAGAGCTTGTCCTCCATGCAGACAAGGAGAAAGAGCCATATTAAGTACCTTTAGGGACAATACATCAAAATAATGCGGTCATTGTTGCAATGTCAGGAATGCTATTTCTACCTCTTTGGAAATCTTCGCAATAACAAAAGTATCCACTCAATGAAGGGAGTGCCCGTTCTTTTCTTCAATTCATCAATTGATGCCATGTTAGAAAGAGCTGAGTAGTTTGTTACGTAAATATTCAAATATAGCCGATGCGAGCTATTAAAAAAAACTGAATCGAATAGCCTGCATCTTTAATATGAATAACAATGAGCAGTGCCTAAATACAGCTGCACTGCAATTCTAAGCTAGCTTCAACGAAATTTTACTTTCAATGGCATGTTAGTTTGAATGCACCTGTTTCAAAACATAAAAATCATTAAATCAGCATCAGAAAGTGTTAACAACTAAAAGCGAACCAGGTAATCGCAGTGAGGCAAAGTGGTCTCGTGGATAAGCAACTGCTTAGTAAGTGGATTAAGGTATCGGGTTCGATCCCCAGCTAGTGTATTTTGTTTTAAAGCCCAAAAGGGCCTATGGTGAGAGGGGGAGCAGCTGAGTGTAGGAAAAAAACTGTTAGGGAGCCCCTTTGGGGGGTATTTTTTTTTTTTTTTTTTGGGGGGGGGTATTTTTTTTTCTTTCTTTTTTTTCAAAAGCACAGTGTTAAAAACTAAAAGTGAACCAGGTAATCGCAGTGAGGCAAAGTGGTCTCGTGGATAAGCAACCGCTTAGTAAGTGGATTAAGGTATCGGGTTCGATCCCCAGCTAGTGTATTTTGTTTTAAAGCCCAAAAGGGCCTATGGTGAGAGGGGGAGCAGCTGAGTGTAGGAAAAAAACTGTTAGGGAGCCCCTTTGGGGTATTTTTTTTTTTTTGGGGGGGGGGGGGGGTATTTTTTTTTCTTTTTTTTTCTTCAAAAGCACAGTGTTAAAAACTAAAAGTGAACCAGGTAATCGCAGTGAGGCAAAGTGGTCTCGTGGATAAGCAACCGCCTAGTAAGTGGATTAAGGTATCGGGTTCGATCCCCAGCTAGTGTATTTTGTTTTAAAGCCCAAAAGGGCCTATGGTGAGAGGGGGAGCAGCTGAGTGTAGGAAAAAAACTGTTAGGGAGCCCCTTTGGGGGGTATTTTTTTTTTTTTTTTGGGGGGGGGGGTATTTTTTTTTCTTTCTTTTTTTTCAAAAGCACAGTGTTAAAAACTAAAAGTGAACCAGGTAATCGCAGTGAGGCAAAGTGGTCTCGTGGATAAGCAACCGCTTAGTAAGTGGATTAAGGTATCGGGTTCGATCCCCAGCTAGTGTATTTTGTTTTAAAGCCCATAAGGGCCTATGGTGAGAGGGGGAGCAGCTGAGTGTAGGAAAAAAACTGTTAGGGAGCCCCTTTGGGGGGTATTTTTTTTTTTTTTGGGGGGGGGGGGGGGTATTTTTTTTTCTTTCTTTTTTTTCAAAAGCACAGTGTTAAAAACTAAAAGTGAACCAGGTAATCGCAGTGAGGCAAAGTGGTCTCGTGGATAAGCAACCGCTTAGTAAGTGGATTAAGGTATCGGGTTCGATCCCCAGCTAGTGTATTTTGTTTTAAAGCCCAAAAGGGCCTATGGTGAGAGGGGGAGCAGCTGAGTGTAGGAAAAAAACTGTTAGGAAGCCCCTTTGGGGGGTATTTTTTTTTT
Organism: Strongylocentrotus droebachiensis; assembly: GCA_035222895.1. Classification (NCBI taxonomy): domain Eukaryota; kingdom Metazoa; phylum Echinodermata; class Echinoidea; order Camarodonta; family Strongylocentrotidae; genus Strongylocentrotus; species Strongylocentrotus droebachiensis. The sequence continues at coordinate 21,212 of JAVYIG010016364.1, read as the reverse complement.
TTGGGGGGGGGGGGGTATTTTTTTTTCTTTCTTTTTTTTCAAAAGCACAGTGTTAAAAACTAAAAGTGAACCAGGTAAATCGCAGTGAGGCAAAGTGGTCTCGTGGATAAGCAACCGCTTAGTAAGTGGATTAAGGTATCGGGTTCGATCCCCAGCTAGTGTATTTTGTTTTAAAGCCCAAAAGGGCCTATGGTGAGAGGGGGAGCAGCTGAGTGTAGGAAAAAAACTGTTAGGGAGCCCCTTTGGGGGTTTTTTTTTTTTTTTGGGGGGGGGGGGGTATTTTTTTTTCTTTCTTTTTTTTCAAAAGCACAGTGTTAAAAACTAAAAGTGAACCAGGTAATCGCAGTGAGGCAAAGTGGTCTCGTGGATAAGCAACCGCTTAGTAAGTGGATTAAGGTATCGGGTTCGATCCCCAGCTAGTGTATTTTGTTTTAAAGCCCAAAAGGGCCTATGGTGAGAGGGGGAGCAGCTGAGTGTAGGAAAAAAACTGTTAGGAAGCCCCTTTGGGGGGTATTTTTTTTTTTTGGGGGGGGGGGTATTTTTTTTTCTTTCTTTTTTTTCAAAAGCACAGTGTTAAAAACTAAAAGTGAACCAGGTAATCGCAGTGAGGCAAAGTGGTCTCGTGGATAAGCAACCGCTTAGTAAGTGGATTAAGGTATCGGGTTCGATCCCCAGCTAGTGTATTTTGTTTTAAAGCCCAAAAGGGCCTATGGTGAGAGGGGGAGCAGCTGAGTGTAGGAAAAAAACTGTTAGGGAGCCCCTTTGGGGTATTTTTTTTTTTTTTGGGGGGGGGGGTATTTTTTTTTCTTTTTTTTTCTTCAAAAGCACAGTGTTAAAAACTAAAAGTGAACCAGGTAATCGCAGTGAGGCAAAGTGGTCTCGTGGATAAGCAACCGCCTAGTAAGTGGAAGGTATCGGGTTCGATCCCCAGCTAGTGTATTTTGTTTTAAAGCCCAAAAGGGCCTATGGTGAGGGGGGAGCAGCTGAGTATAGGAAAAACTGTTAGGGAGCCCCTTTGGGGGGGTCTTTTTTTTTTGGGGGGGGGGTTTTCTAGCTGGCGGTCGTCAGCTAGCTGGCGGTCGTCAGGGGGGGTATTTTTTTTTTTTGGGGGGGGGGGGTATTTTTTTTTCTTTCTTTTTTTTCAAAAGCACAGTGTTAAAAACTAAAAGTGAACCAGGTAATCGCAGTGAGGCAAAGTGGTCTCGTGGATAAGCAACCGCTTAGTAAGTGGATTAAGGTATCGGGTTCGATCCCCAGCTAGTGTATTTTGTTTTAAAGCCCAAAAGGGCCTATGGTGAGAGGGGGAGCAGCTGAGTGTAGGAAAAAAACTGTTAGGAAGCCCCTTTGGGGGGTATTTTTTTTTTTTTTTGGGGGGGGGGGTATTTTTTTTTCTTTCTTTTTTTTCAAAAGCACAGTGTTAAAAACTAAAAGTGAACCAGGTAAATCGCAGTGAGGCAAAGTGGTCTCGTGGATAAGCAACCGCTTAGTAAGTGGATTAAGGTATCGGGTTCGATCCCCAGCTAGTGTATTTTGTTTTAAAGCCCAAAAGGGCCTATGGTGAGAGGGGGAGCAGCTGAGTGTAGGAAAAAAACTGTTAGGGAGCCCCTTTGGGGGTTTTTTTTTTTTTTTTTGGGGGGGGGGTATTTTTTTTTCTTTCTTTTTTTTCAAAAGCACAGTGTTAAAAACTAAAAGTGAACCAGGTAATCGCAGTGAGGCAAAGTGGTCTCGTGGATAAGCAACCGCTTAGTAAGTGGATTAAGGTATCGGGTTCGATCCCCAGCTAGTGTATTTTGTTTTAAAGCCCAAAAGGGCCTATGGTGAGAGGGGGAGCAGCTGAGTGTAGGAAAAAAACTGTTAGGGAGCCCCTTTGGGGTATTTTTTTTTTTTGGGGGGGGGGGGGGGTATTTTTTTTTCTTTTTTTTTCTTCAAAAGCACAGTGTTAAAAACTAAAAGTGAACCAGGTAATCGCAGTGAGGCAAAGTGGTCTCGTGGATAAGCAACCGCTTAGTAAGTGGATTAAGGTATCGGGTTCGATCCCCAGCTAGTGTATTTTGTTTTAAAGCCCAAAAGGGCCTATGGTGAGAGGGGGAGCAGCTGAGTGTAGGAAAAAAACTGTTAGGGAGCCCCTTTGGGGTATTTTTTTTTTGGGGGGGGGGGTATTTTTTTTTCTTTTTTTTTCTTCAAAAGCACAGTGTTAAAAACTAAAAGTGAACCAGGTAATCGCAGTGAGGCAAAGTGGTCTCGTGGATAAGCAACCGCCTAGTAAGTGGAAGGTATCGGGTTCGATCCCCAGCTAGTGTATTTTGTTTTAAAGCCCAAAAGGGCCTATGGTGAGGGGGGAGCAGCTGAGTATAGGAAAAACTGTTAGGGAGCCCCTTTGGGGGGGTCTTTTTTTTTTGGGGGGGGGGGTTTTCTAGCTGGCGGTCGTCAGCTAGCTGGCGGTCGTCAGGGGGGGTATTTTTTTTTTTGGGGGGGGGGGGGTATTTTTTTTTCTTTCTTTTTTTTCAAAAGCACAGTGTTAAAAACTAAAAGTGAACCAGGTAATCGCAGTGAGGCAAAGTGGTCTCGTGGATAAGCAACCGCTTAGTAAGTGGATTAAGGTATCGGGTTCGATCCCCAGCTAGTGTATTTTGTTTTAAAGCCCAAAAGGGCCTATGGTGAGAGGGGGAGCAGCTGAGTGTAGGAAAAAAACTGTTAGGGAGCCCCTTTGGGGTATTTTTTTTTGGGGGGGGGTATTTTTTTTTCTTTTTTTTTCTTCAAAAGCACAGTGTTAAAAACTAAAAGTGAACCAGGTAATCGCAGTGAGGCAAAGTGGTCTCGTGGATAAGCAACCGCCTAGTAAGTGGAAGGTATCGGGTTCGATCCCCAGCTAGTGTATTTTGTTTTAAAGCCCAAAAGGGCCTATGGTGAGGGGGGAGCAGCTGAGTATAGGAAAAACTGTTAGGGAGCCCCTTTGGGGGGGTCTTTTTTTTGGGGGGGTTTTTTTTTTTTTTTTTAGCTGGCGGTCGTCAGCTAGCTGGCGGTCGTCAGCTAGCTGGCGGTCGTCAGCTAGCTGGCGGTCGTCAGCTAGCTGGCGGTCGTCAGCTAGCTGGCGGTCGTCAGCTAGCTGGCGGTCGTCAGCTAGCTGGCGGTCGTCAGCTAGCTGGCGGTCGTCAGCTAGCTGGCGGTCGTCAGCGTGGCCTGCGGCCGATAGCGTTAGCCCCAAAGCCATGTCCAATTTTTAAACTACATTCAAGAGTCCCTTATTGCCAGGTTAAAGATAAACTTTAGTACTGGTAATGCGATTGCATTGTGAAAGAAAAGGTGTGAAAGGACCAGAAACAGTTCATCATGGAGCATGTAAGCATTGGTGTGCACTGCAAGGTTCTGGAGTCATCAAAATCATAATAAATTTGACCGAGTCTTGGTAAAGTAACAAACACTCACATAGAAAGCTATATATATATGGGACAACACACATGGTGTCGGGGATGGTACTACCTTGGTTTCCTTGTTTTTCTATGCTCACTACTCAGCCAGTATACATTTTCTTCCAAAATTGTTTGGCACATGTCATTTATTTGTAATCTTGAACATTCAGTGTAAGTTTCGTTTGATTCTGTGAGAATTAATTTCTTTTTTTTTTACCAGTACTGGAGTTTATCTTTAAACAAGTTTTTTACATTTTCAGTTCTACTTTCTTCCTTTTATTACTCTGTACACTCCGACCATGCTATCCTTTTCCAGTCTGTAAACAACTTTACAACATGAATTCAATGATGGGCAGGGTTTTACTTCTCATATGAAAGCGCCCAAACTTCACGAGGTGAAACAAAGGGTCTTTCAAATTCAAGTCTATTCAAGCCCAATATGGGCTAACAACTGGCCTGCATACCCGAGCAGAATCATTTGATGCTCAACAAAGACACACAGCCTTGGGTAAAGAGGTCCATTTTATTTTTTTTAATTTAGTTATATTTTTCCATTGACAGTATACTATTAAATATCAGGAATATTGGATGCTCTGTTTCAAATACAGTCCAGATTGCCGAGCAATGAATTATCTCCTGCTTCTTGTCCAAAAAACATATCTAACTGGTTTTTAAAACGGTATCATTTTACTTTCCATCTCCCAACATTATTTTGAACTGTCTTGAACTTAAGTTGTTTTCCTTCCTTGAAATGACACTACAGCCAGTCTATTCTGTTCATGTAGGCGTATTGAAAGAGCTTGTCCTCCATGCAGACAAGGAGAAAGAGCCATATTAAGTACCTTTAGGGACAATACATCAAAATAATGCGGTCATTGTTGCAATGTCAGGAATGCTATTTCTACCTCTTTGGAAATCTTCGCAATAACAAAAGTATCCACTCAATGAAGGGAGTGCCCGTTCTTTTCTTCAATTCATCAATTGATGCCATGTTAGAAAGAGCTGAGTAGTTTGTTACGTAAATATTCAAATATAGCCGATGCGAGCTATTAAAAAAAACTGAATCGAATAGCCTGCATCTTTAATATGAATAACAATGAGCAGTGCCTAAATACAGCTGCACTGCAATTCTAAGCTAGCTTCAACGAAATTTTACTTTCAATGGCATGTTAGTTTGAATGCACCTGTTTCAAAACATAAAAATCATTAAATCAGCATCAGAAAGTGTTAACAACTAAAAGCGAACCAGGTAATCGCAGTGAGGCAAAGTGGTCTCGTGGATAAGCAACTGCTTAGTAAGTGGATTAAGGTATCGGGTTCGATCCCCAGCTAGTGTATTTTGTTTTAAAGCCCAAAAGGGCCTATGGTGAGAGGGGGAGCAGCTGAGTGTAGGAAAAAAACTGTTAGGGAGCCCCTTTGGGGGGTATTTTTTTTTTTTTTTTTTGGGGGGGGGGTATTTTTTTTTCTTTCTTTTTTTTCAAAAGCACAGTGTTAAAAACTAAAAGTGAACCAGGTAATCGCAGTGAGGCAAAGTGGTCTCGTGGATAAGCAACCGCTTAGTAAGTGGATTAAGGTATCGGGTTCGATCCCCAGCTAGTGTATTTTGTTTTAAAGCCCAAAAGGGCCTATGGTGAGAGGGGGAGCAGCTGAGTGTAGGAAAAAAACTGTTAGGGAGCCCCTTTGGGGTATTTTTTTTTTTTTGGGGGGGGGGGGGTATTTTTTTTTCTTTTTTTTTCTTCAAAAGCACAGTGTTAAAAACTAAAAGTGAACCAGGTAATCGCAGTGAGGCAAAGTGGTCTCGTGGATAAGCAACCGCTTAGTAAGTGGATTAAGGTATCGGGTTCGATCCCCAGCTAGTGTATTTTGTTTTAAAGCCCAAAAGGGCCTATGGTGAGAGGGGGAGCAGCTGAGTGTAGGAAAAAAACTGTTAGGAAGCCCCTTTGGGGGGTATTTTTTTTTTTTGGGGGGGGGGGGTATTTTTTTTTCTTTCTTTTTTTTCAAAAGCACAGTGTTAAAAACTAAAAGTGAACCAGGTAAATCGCAGTGAGGCAAAGTGGTCTCGTGGATAAGCAACCGCTTAGTAAGTGGATTAAGGTATCGGGTTCGATCCCCAGCTAGTGTATTTTGTTTTAAAGCCCAAAAGGGCCTATGGTGAGAGGGGGAGCAGCTGAGTGTAGGAAAAAAACTGTTAGGGAGCCCCTTTGGGGGTTTTTTTTTTTTTGGGGGGGGGGGGGTATTTTTTTTTCTTTCTTTTTTTTCAAAAGCACAGTGTTAAAAACTAAAAGTGAACCAGGTAATCGCAGTGAGGCAAAGTGGTCTCGTGGATAAGCAACCGCTTAGTAAGTGGATTAAGGTATCGGGTTCGATCCCCAGCTAGTGTATTTTGTTTTAAAGCCCAAAAGGGCCTATGGTGAGAGGGGGAGCAGCTGAGTGTAGGAAAAAAACTGTTAGGAAGCCCCTTTGGGGGGTATTTTTTTTTTTTTGGGGGGGGGGGTATTTTTTTTTCTTTCTTTTTTTTCAAAAGCACAGTGTTAAAAACTAAAAGTGAACCAGGTAATCGCAGTGAGGCAAAGTGGTCTCGTGGATAAGCAACCGCTTAGTAAGTGGATTAAGGTATCGGGTTCGATCCCCAGCTAGTGTATTTTGTTTTAAAGCCCAAAAGGGCCTATGGTGAGAGGGGGAGCAGCTGAGTGTAGGAAAAAAACTGTTAGGGAGCCCCTTTGGGGTATTTTTTTTTGGGGGGGGGTATTTTTTTTTCTTTTTTTTTCTTCAAAAGCACAGTGTTAAAAACTAAAAGTGAAC
>JAVYIG010016364.1:0-10000 GCA_035222895.1 Strongylocentrotus droebachiensis | reverse complement strand
TGCAATGTCAGGAATGCTATTTCTACCTCTTTGGAAATCTTCGCAATAACAAAAGTATCCACTCAATGAAGGGAGTGCCCGTTCTTTTCTTCAATTCATCAATTGATGCCATGTTAGAAAGAGCTGAGTAGTTTGTTACGTAAATATTCAAATATAGCCGATGCGAGCTATTAAAAAAAACTGAATCGAATAGCCTGCATCTTTAATATGAATAACAATGAGCAGTGCCTAAATACAGCTGCACTGCAATTCTAAGCTAGCTTCAACGAAATTTTACTTTCAATGGCATGTTAGTTTGAATGCACCTGTTTCAAAACATAAAAATCATTAAATCAGCATCAGAAAGTGTTAACAACTAAAAGCGAACCAGGTAATCGCAGTGAGGCAAAGTGGTCTCGTGGATAAGCAACTGCTTAGTAAGTGGATTAAGGTATCGGGTTCGATCCCCAGCTAGTGTATTTTGTTTTAAAGCCCAAAAGGGCCTATGGTGAGAGGGGGAGCAGCTGAGTGTAGGAAAAAAACTGTTAGGGAGCCCCTTTGGGGGGTATTTTTTTTTTTTTTTTTTGGGGGGGGGGTATTTTTTTTTCTTTCTTTTTTTTCAAAAGCACAGTGTTAAAAACTAAAAGTGAACCAGGTAATCGCAGTGAGGCAAAGTGGTCTCGTGGATAAGCAACCGCTTAGTAAGTGGATTAAGGTATCGGGTTCGATCCCCAGCTAGTGTATTTTGTTTTAAAGCCCAAAAGGGCCTATGGTGAGAGGGGGAGCAGCTGAGTGTAGGAAAAAAACTGTTAGGGAGCCCCTTTGGGGTATTTTTTTTTTTTTTGGGGGGGGGGGGGTATTTTTTTTTCTTTTTTTTTCTTCAAAAGCACAGTGTTAAAAACTAAAAGTGAACCAGGTAATCGCAGTGAGGCAAAGTGGTCTCGTGGATAAGCAACCGCTTAGTAAGTGGATTAAGGTATCGGGTTCGATCCCCAGCTAGTGTATTTTGTTTTAAAGCCCAAAAGGGCCTATGGTGAGAGGGGGAGCAGCTGAGTGTAGGAAAAAAACTGTTAGGAAGCCCCTTTGGGGGGTATTTTTTTTTTGGGGGGGGGGGGGTATTTTTTTTTCTTTCTTTTTTTTCAAAAGCACAGTGTTAAAAACTAAAAGTGAACCAGGTAAATCGCAGTGAGGCAAAGTGGTCTCGTGGATAAGCAACCGCTTAGTAAGTGGATTAAGGTATCGGGTTCGATCCCCAGCTAGTGTATTTTGTTTTAAAGCCCAAAAGGGCCTATGGTGAGAGGGGGAGCAGCTGAGTGTAGGAAAAAAACTGTTAGGGAGCCCCTTTGGGGGTTTTTTTTTTTTGGGGGGGGGGGGGGTATTTTTTTTTCTTTCTTTTTTTTCAAAAGCACAGTGTTAAAAACTAAAAGTGAACCAGGTAATCGCAGTGAGGCAAAGTGGTCTCGTGGATAAGCAACCGCTTAGTAAGTGGATTAAGGTATCGGGTTCGATCCCCAGCTAGTGTATTTTGTTTTAAAGCCCAAAAGGGCCTATGGTGAGAGGGGGAGCAGCTGAGTGTAGGAAAAAAACTGTTAGGAAGCCCCTTTGGGGGGTATTTTTTTTTTGGGGGGGGGGGGGGTATTTTTTTTTCTTTCTTTTTTTTCAAAAGCACAGTGTTAAAAACTAAAAGTGAACCAGGTAATCGCAGTGAGGCAAAGTGGTCTCGTGGATAAGCAACCGCTTAGTAAGTGGATTAAGGTATCGGGTTCGATCCCCAGCTAGTGTATTTTGTTTTAAAGCCCAAAAGGGCCTATGGTGAGAGGGGGAGCAGCTGAGTGTAGGAAAAAAACTGTTAGGGAGCCCCTTTGGGGTATTTTTTTTTGGGGGGGGGTATTTTTTTTTCTTTTTTTTTCTTCAAAAGCACAGTGTTAAAAACTAAAAGTGAACCAGGTAATCGCAGTGAGGCAAAGTGGTCTCGTGGATAAGCAACCGCCTAGTAAGTGGAAGGTATCGGGTTCGATCCCCAGCTAGTGTATTTTGTTTTAAAGCCCAAAAGGGCCTATGGTGAGGGGGGAGCAGCTGAGTATAGGAAAAACTGTTAGGGAGCCCCTTTGGGGGGGTCTTTTTTTGGGGGGTTTTTTTTTTTTTTTTTTTAGCTGGCGGTCGTCAGCTAGCTGGCGGTCGTCAGCTAGCTGGCGGTCGTCAGCTAGCTGGCGGTCGTCAGCTAGCTGGCGGTCGTCAGCTAGCTGGCGGTCGTCAGCTAGCTGGCGGTCGTCAGCTAGCTGGCGGTCGTCAGCTAGCTGGCGGTCGTCAGCTAGCTGGCGGTCGTCAGCTAGCTGGCGGTCGTCAGCGTGGCCTGCGGCCGATAGCGTTAGCCCCAAAGCCATGTCCAATTTTTAAACTACATTCAAGAGTCCCTTATTGCCAGGTTAAAGATAAACTTTAGTACTGGTAATGCGATTGCATTGTGAAAGAAAAGGTGTGAAAGGACCAGAAACAGTTCATCATGGAGCATGTAAGCATTGGTGTGCACTGCAAGGTTCTGGAGTCATCAAAATCATAATAAATTTGACCGAGTCTTGGTAAAGTAACAAACACTCACATAGAAAGCTATATATATATGGGACAACACACATGGTGTCGGGGATGGTACTACCTTGGTTTCCTTGTTTTTCTATGCTCACTACTCAGCCAGTATACATTTTCTTCCAAAATTGTTTGGCACATGTCATTTATTTGTAATCTTGAACATTCAGTGTAAGTTTCGTTTGATTCTGTGAGAATTAATTTCTTTTTTTTTTACCAGTACTGGAGTTTATCTTTAAACAAGTTTTTTACATTTTCAGTTCTACTTTCTTCCTTTTATTACTCTGTACACTCCGACCATGCTATCCTTTTCCAGTCTGTAAACAACTTTACAACATGAATTCAATGATGGGCAGGGTTTTACTTCTCATATGAAAGCGCCCAAACTTCACGAGGTGAAACAAAGGGTCTTTCAAATTCAAGTCTATTCAAGCCCAATATGGGCTAACAACTGGCCTGCATACCCGAGCAGAATCATTTGATGCTCAACAAAGACACACAGCCTTGGGTAAAGAGGTCCATTTTATTTTTTTAATTTAGTTATATTTTTCCATTGACAGTATACTATTAAATATCAGGAATATTGGATGCTCTGTTTCAAATACAGTCCAGATTGCCGAGCAATGAATTATCTCCTGCTTCTTGTCCAAAAAACATATCTAACTGGTTTTTAAAACGGTATCATTTTACTTTCCATCTCCCAACATTATTTTGAACTGTCTTGAACTTAAGTTGTTTTCCTTCCTTGAAATGACACTACAGCCAGTCTATTCTGTTCATGTAGGCGTATTGAAAGAGCTTGTCCTCCATGCAGACAAGGAGAAAGAGCCATATTAAGTACCTTTAGGGACAATACATCAAAATAATGCGGTCATTGTTGCAATGTCAGGAATGCTATTTCTACCTCTTTGGAAATCTTCGCAATAACAAAAGTATCCACTCAATGAAGGGAGTGCCCGTTCTTTTCTTCAATTCATCAATTGATGCCATGTTAGAAAGAGCTGAGTAGTTTGTTACGTAAATATTCAAATATAGCCGATGCGAGCTATTAAAAAAAACTGAATCGAATAGCCTGCATCTTTAATATGAATAACAATGAGCAGTGCCTAAATACAGCTGCACTGCAATTCTAAGCTAGCTTCAACGAAATTTTACTTTCAATGGCATGTTAGTTTGAATGCACCTGTTTCAAAACATAAAAATCATTAAATCAGCATCAGAAAGTGTTAACAACTAAAAGCGAACCAGGTAATCGCAGTGAGGCAAAGTGGTCTCGTGGATAAGCAACTGCTTAGTAAGTGGATTAAGGTATCGGGTTCGATCCCCAGCTAGTGTATTTTGTTTTAAAGCCCAAAAGGGCCTATGGTGAGAGGGGGAGCAGCTGAGTGTAGGAAAAAAACTGTTAGGGAGCCCCTTTGGGGGGTATTTTTTTTTTTTTTTTTGGGGGGGGGGTATTTTTTTTTCTTTCTTTTTTTTCAAAAGCACAGTGTTAAAAACTAAAAGTGAACCAGGTAATCGCAGTGAGGCAAAGTGGTCTCGTGGATAAGCAACCGCTTAGTAAGTGGATTAAGGTATCGGGTTCGATCCCCAGCTAGTGTATTTTGTTTTAAAGCCCAAAAGGGCCTATGGTGAGAGGGGGAGCAGCTGAGTGTAGGAAAAAAACTGTTAGGGAGCCCCTTTGGGGTATTTTTTTTTTTTTTGGGGGGGGGGGGGGTATTTTTTTTTCTTTTTTTTTCTTCAAAAGCACAGTGTTAAAAACTAAAAGTGAACCAGGTAATCGCAGTGAGGCAAAGTGGTCTCGTGGATAAGCAACCGCTTAGTAAGTGGATTAAGGTATCGGGTTCGATCCCCAGCTAGTGTATTTTGTTTTAAAGCCCAAAAGGGCCTATGGTGAGAGGGGGAGCAGCTGAGTGTAGGAAAAAAACTGTTAGGAAGCCCCTTTGGGGGGTATTTTTTTTTTTTTTGGGGGGGGGGTATTTTTTTTTCTTTCTTTTTTTTCAAAAGCACAGTGTTAAAAACTAAAAGTGAACCAGGTAAATCGCAGTGAGGCAAAGTGGTCTCGTGGATAAGCAACCGCTTAGTAAGTGGATTAAGGTATCGGGTTCGATCCCCAGCTAGTGTATTTTGTTTTAAAGCCCAAAAGGGCCTATGGTGAGAGGGGGAGCAGCTGAGTGTAGGAAAAAAACTGTTAGGGAGCCCCTTTGGGGTTTTTTTTTTTTTTTGGGGGGGGGGGGGGGTATTTTTTTTTCTTTCTTTTTTTTCAAAAGCACAGTGTTAAAAACTAAAAGTGAACCAGGTAATCGCAGTGAGGCAAAGTGGTCTCGTGGATAAGCAACCGCTTAGTAAGTGGATTAAGGTATCGGGTTCGATCCCCAGCTAGTGTATTTTGTTTTAAAGCCCAAAAGGGCCTATGGTGAGAGGGGGAGCAGCTGAGTGTAGGAAAAAAACTGTTAGGAAGCCCCTTTGGGGGGTATTTTTTTTTTTTTGGGGGGGGGGGTATTTTTTTTTCTTTCTTTTTTTCAAAAGCACAGTGTTAAAAACTAAAAGTGAACCAGGTAATCGCAGTGAGGCAAAGTGGTCTCGTGGATAAGCAACCGCTTAGTAAGTGGATTAAGGTATCGGGTTCGATCCCCAGCTAGTGTATTTTGTTTTAAAGCCCAAAAGGGCCTATGGTGAGAGGGGGAGCAGCTGAGTGTAGGAAAAAAACTGTTAGGGAGCCCCTTTGGGGTATTTTTTTTTGGGGGGGGGGTATTTTTTTTTCTTTTTTTTCTTCAAAAGCACAGTGTTAAAAACTAAAAGTGAACCAGGTAATCGCAGTGAGGCAAAGTGGTCTCGTGGATAAGCAACCGCCTAGTAAGTGGAAGGTATCGGGTTCGATCCCCAGCTAGTGTATTTTGTTTTAAAGCCCAAAAGGGCCTATGGTGAGGGGGGAGCAGCTGAGTATAGGAAAAACTGTTAGGGAGCCCCTTTGGGGGGGTCTTTTTTTGGGGGGTTTTTTTTTTTTTTTTTTTAGCTGGCGGTCGTCAGCTAGCTGGCGGTCGTCAGCTAGCTGGCGGTCGTCAGCTAGCTGGCGGTCGTCAGCTAGCTGGCGGTCGTCAGCTAGCTGGCGGTCGTCAGCTAGCTGGCGGTCGTCAGCTAGCTGGCGGTCGTCAGCTAGCTGGCGGTCGTCAGCGTGGCCTGCGGCCGATAGCGTTAGCCCCAAAGCCATGTCCAATTTTTAAACTACATTCAAGAGTCCCTTATTGCCAGGTTAAAGATAAACTTTAGTACTGGTATGCGATTGCATTGTGAAAGAAAAGGTGTGAAAGGACCAGAAACAGTTCATCATGGAGCATGTAAGCATTGGTGTGCACTGCAAGGTTCTGGAGTCATCAAAATCATAATAAATTTGACCGAGTCTTGGTAAAGTAACAAACACTCACATAGAAAGCTATATATATATGGGACAACACACATGGTGTCGGGGATGGTACTACCTTGGTTTCCTTGTTTTTCTATGCTCACTACTCAGCCAGTATACATTTTCTTCCAAAATTGTTTGGCACATGTCATTTATTTGTAATCTTGAACATTCAGTGTAAGTTTCGTTTGATTCTGTGAGAATTAATTTCTTTTTTTTTTACCAGTACTGGAGTTTATCTTTAAACAAGTTTTTTACATTTTCAGTTCTACTTTCTTCCTTTTATTACTCTGTACACTCCGACCATGCTATCCTTTTCCAGTCTGTAAACAACTTTACAACATGAATTCAATGATGGGCAGGGTTTTACTTCTCATATGAAAGCGCCCAAACTTCACGAGGTGAAACAAAGGGTCTTTCAAATTCAAGTCTATTCAAGCCCAATATGGGCTAACAACTGGCCTGCATACCCGAGCAGAATCATTTGATGCTCAACAAAGACACACAGCCTTGGGTAAAGAGGTCCATTTTATTTTTTTTAATTTAGTTATATTTTTCCATTGACAGTATACTATTAAATATCAGGAATATTGGATGCTCTGTTTCAAATACAGTCCAGATTGCCGAGCAATGAATTATCTCCTGCTTCTTGTCCAAAAAACATATCTAACTGGTTTTTAAAACGGTATCATTTTACTTTCCATCTCCCAACATTATTTTGAACTGTCTTGAACTTAAGTTGTTTTCCTTCCTTGAAATGACACTACAGCCAGTCTATTCTGTTCATGTAGGCGTATTGAAAGAGCTTGTCCTCCATGCAGACAAGGAGAAAGAGCCATATTAAGTACCTTTAGGGACAATACATCAAAATAATGCGGTCATTGTTGCAATGTCAGGAATGCTATTTCTACCTCTTTGAAATCTTCGCAATAACAAAAGTATCCACTCAATGAAGGGAGTGCCCGTTCTTTTCTTCAATTCATCAATTGATGCCATGTTAGAAAGAGCTGAGTAGTTTGTTACGTAAATATTCAAATATAGCCGATGCGAGCTATTAAAAAAAACTGAATCGAATAGCCTGCATCTTTAATATGAATAACAATGAGCAGTGCCTAAATACAGCTGCACTGCAATTCTAAGCTAGCTTCAACGAAATTTTACTTTCAATGGCATGTTAGTTTGAATGCACCTGTTTCAAAACATAAAAATCATTAAATCAGCATCAGAAAGTGTTAACAACTAAAAGCGAACCAGGTAATCGCAGTGAGGCAAAGTGGTCTCGTGGATAAGCAACTGCTTAGTAAGTGGATTAAGGTATCGGGTTCGATCCCCAGCTAGTGTATTTTGTTTTAAAGCCCAAAAGGGCCTATGGTGAGAGGGGGAGCAGCTGAGTGTAGGAAAAAAAACTGTTAGGGAGCCCCTTTGGGGGGTATTTTTTTTTTTTTTTTTTGGGGGGGGGGGTATTTTTTTTTCTTTCTTTTTTTTCAAAAGCACAGTGTTAAAAACTAAAAGTGAACCAGGTAATCGCAGTGAGGCAAAGTGGTCTCGTGGATAAGCAACCGCTTAGGTAAGTGGATTAAGGTATCGGGTTCGATCCCCAGCTAGTGTATTTTGTTTTAAAGCCCAAAAGGGCCTATGGTGAGAGGGGGAGCAGCTGAGTGTAGGAAAAAAACTGTTAGGGAGCCCCTTTGGGGTATTTTTTTTTTTTTTTTGGGGGGGGGGGTATTTTTTTTTCTTTTTTTTTCTTCAAAAGCACAGTGTTAAAAACTAAAGTGAACCAGGTAATCGCAGTGAGGCAAAGTGGTCTCGTGGATAAGCAACCGCTTAGTAAGTGGATTAAGGTATCGGGTTCGATCCCCAGCTAGTGTATTTTGTTTTAAAGCCCAAAAGGGCCTATGGTGAGAGGGGGAGCAGCTGAGTGTAGGAAAAAAACTGTTAGGAAGCCCCTTTGGGGGGTATTTTTTTTTTTTGGGGGGGGGGTATTTTTTTTTCTTTCTTTTTTTTCAAAAGCACAGTGTTAAAAACTAAAAGTGAACCAGGTAATCGCAGTGAGGCAAAGTGGTCTCGTGGATAAGCAACCGCTTAGTAAGTGGATTAAGGTATCGGGTTCGATCCCCAGCTAGTGTATTTTGTTTTAAAGCCCAAAAGGGCCTATGGTGAGAGGGGGAGCAGCTGAGTGTAGGAAAAAAACTGTTAGGGAGCCCCTTTGGGGGTTTTTTTTTTTTGGGGGGGGGGGGGGGGTATTTTTTTTCTTTCTTTTTTTTCAAAAGCACAGTGTTAAAAACTAAAAGTGAACCAGGTAATCGCAGTGAGGCAAAGTGGTCTCGTGGATAAGCAACCGCTTAGTAAGTGGATTAAGGTATCGGGTTCGATCCCCAGCTAGTGTATTTTGTTTTAAAGCCCAAAAGGGCCTATGGTGAGAGGGGGAGCAGCTGAGTGTAGGAAAAAAACTGTTAGGAAGCCCCTTTGGGGGGTATTTTTTTTTTTTTTGGGGGGGGGGGTATTTTTTTTTCTTTCTTTTTTTTCAAAAGCACAGTGTTAAAAACTAAAAGTGAACCAGGTAATCGCAGTGAGGCAAAGTGGTCTCGTGGATAAGCAACCGCTTAGTAAGTGGATTAAGGTATCGGGTTCGATCCCCAGCTAGTGTATTTTGTTTTAAAGCCCAAAAGGGCCCTATGGTGAGAGGGGGAGCAGCTGAGTGTAGGAAAAAAACTGTTAGGGAGCCCCTTTGGGGTATTTTTTTTTGGGGGGGGGTATTTTTTTTTCTTTTTTTTTCTTCAAAAGCACAGTGTTAAAAACTAAAAGTGAACCAGGTAATCGCAGTGAGGCAAAGTGGTCTCGTGGATAAGCAACCGCCTAGTAAGTGGAAGGTATCGGGTTCGATCCCCAGCTAGTGTATTTTGTTTTAAAGCCCAAAAGGGCCTATGGTGAGGGGGGAGCAGCTGAGTATAGGAAAAACTGTTAGGGAGCCCCTTTGGGGGGTCTTTTTTGGGGGGGTTTTTTTTTTTTTTTTTTTAGCTGGCGGTCGTCAGCTAGCTGGCGGTCGTCAGCTAGCTGGCGGGTCGTCAGCTAGCTGGCGGTCGTCAGCTAGCTGGCGGTCGTCAGCTAGCTGGCGGTCGTCAGCTAGCTGGCGGTCGTCAGCTAGCTGGCGGTCGTCAGCTAGCTGGCGGTCGTCAGCTAGCTGGCGGTCGTCAGCTAGCTGGCGGTCGTCAGCTAGCTGGCGGTCGTCAGCTAGCTGGCGGTCGTCAGCGTGGCCTGCGGCCGATAGCGTTAGCCCCAAAGCCATGTCCAATTTTTAAACTACATTCAAGAGTCCCTTATTGCCAGGTTAAAGATAAACTTTAGTACTGGTAATGCGATTGCATTGTGAAAGAAAAGGTGTGAAAGGACCAGAAACAGTTCATCATGGAGCATGTAAGCATTGGTGTGCACTGCAAGGTTCTGGAGTCATCAAAATCATAATAAATTTGACCGAGTCTTGGTAAAGTAACAAACACTCACATAGAAAGCTATATATATATGGGGACAACACACATGGTGTCGGGATGGTACTACCTTGGTTTCCTTGTTTTTCTATGCTCACTACTCAGCCAGTATACATTTTCTTCCAAAATTGTTTGGCACATGTCATTTATTTGTAATCTTGAACATTCAGTGTAAGTTTCGTTTGATTCTGTGAGAATTAATTTCTTTTTTTTTTACCAGTACTGGAGTTTATCTTTAAACAAGTTTTTTACATTTTCAGTTCTACTTTCTTCCTTTTATTACTCTGTACACTCCGACCATGCTATCCTTTTCCAGTCTGTAAACAACTTTACAACATGAATTCAATGATGGCAGGGTTTTACTTCTCATATGAAAGCGCCCAAACTTCACGAGGTGAAACAAAGGGTCTTTCAAATTCAAGTCTATTCAAGTCCCCCAATATGGGCTAACAACTGGCCTGCATACCCGAGCAGAATCATTTGATGCTCAACAAAGACACACAGCCTTGGGTAAAGAGGTCCATTTTATTTTTTTAATTTAGTTATATTTTCC
>JAVYIG010016363.1:0-31502 GCA_035222895.1 Strongylocentrotus droebachiensis | reverse complement strand
GGTGGTGATGGTAGGCCTTGCTGCCCGGATCGCTAAACAAAGACGATCAAGGAACTTAACAGTTTTCTGTAAATAGAGCTTTTGTCCTTGTGTCTGCGTTTTCTTATGATGACCTTCAGATCACAAGGTGGTAGATCGCTGTAGTTCTTTCTCCGGTCTCTCGTGCCTGTGTTTATGCCTGTGACTGTGTTTGTCTTTACTTTTCTTCTTCTTCTTTTGGTGGTGATGGTGGGCCTTGCTGCCCGGATCACTGAACAGGGACGAGCGAGAGTCGTCTCTCTGGAGGCTGACGTGAGACGAGGACGACGGGGAGCCTGGAAAGGTCATCTCCTTGGTAACGCCGGAGAAGCTGTCCCTTGAGCTATCATCCACCTCACCTGTAGAATAATGAGAGAATTATTAGTAAGGGCAGGGGGTGTTTCACAAAGATCCTAAGTTGGACTTAACAATTATGGAAAGCCGTTAGCATCTATGAAAATATTTTGTAAAAGTTATTTTAAAAGGCATAAAATGTTGATTCAAATCATTCATATTTTCTATTATCAAGGAGATTTCATGTTCTTGATGTGGAATTTATAAAAAGTCTAAAATACTTCAATTTTGGCTTTTGAATTTATTTATTTTAAGGCTACAAATGGCTCTCAATAATTTTTAAGTCCAACTTAGGTTCAACTATTAAAGTTCGACTTAGAATCTTTGTGAAACACCATCCTGATGTACAATGAGGAGGTTTTTCTTCCTAATGTTTAATCGTTCATTACCAGTTTCCAATGACTCGTCATTGACAGCTTATTCAATGAGTGACTGATTAATTGTCTCGATCTTACTTTGAAAGTTGATGCAACATTAGATCTTCACAATGTATGGAATTTGGAATGAGGGAGATTTGTCACTTGATAAGGATTCCATATTCCCTACAGCACTTTTCAAAGTCAACTTTTCAATAGATTTATGAAATTTCCACACACAAAATTCCTCACTGTTTTAATAATCAGTATAGCTCTTTGAGACATTTTTGTATCACCTTTGTCACTATAACTGCTATTATTATCACTGAATGTAAAATCAATATTAAACATCATTTCTTCATGCATTTATACTCCATCATTGGCACCCTAGAAAGAAAAACCCTTGGCTATTGCCTCGGGGGTCGGACTCTTTTAACAGTAATAGCTTCCAAGGATGATTCTTACTTAAAAACAATCGTGATTAACAAGAAGAAGGAGAAGAAAAGAAGAAAAGAATAAAAGAAAAAGAAAGAACAAGAACAAGAGCAAGAAGAAGACAGAATGCGACAGCAAGAACAAGAAAAGGAAGAAGAACTAGAAGAAGAAGAAGAAGAAGAAGAAGAAGAAGAAGAAGAAAAAGAAGAAGAAGAAGAAAAAGAAGGAAAAGAAGAAGAACAAAAAGAAGAATCTATAGAAGAACAAGGAGAAGAATAACAAGAACATGTACAAGAATGACAAGATCAAGAACAAAATAAAAAGAAGAACAAGAAGAAAAGAAGGAGAGGATTTAATAAGAAGAGACCAAGAAGAAGAAGAACAAGTAGAAGAGGCAGAAACAAAGGATACAAATACTCTATTCTTACCTGGTTCTAAAGGTGATAATGGAGATTCCTCTTTGATTTCTTCTTTGGCCTCCACCTTGACCTTCCCATAATCTGGGGTCGAAGGTCGAATGTCAGCTTCCTCACTGTCCAGCCTCTCCCTCTGGAAAACAAATGAACACATAGATGGAAAAGAATTTATGATAAGGGATCTCAAATCAGTCTCCATTCTGCTACATTTGTAGAATATCTTGTAAAACTATTTATTCAATTTGGATTATTTTAACCCTATATAGCCTGGGCTATTTTGAAATTGCATAACGCGGGGGGGGGGGGGGGGGGGGGGGGGGGCGCGGGGGGGGGGGCTTCTAAGGCCCCCCCCCTATGATCTCGGCTATTTATGGACCGATTTTGTCCAAACTTGGCGTGTTTGTGTCTTATCATGTACTCATCAAGAATGCTTAGTAAAATTTATGATATATATCGTTAATTTTTATTTATGTCTAATTAATGATGCAAATATGCAAATTTTTCCAACGAATTCTCATTTTGTCCAGTGTCCCCCCTAATTATGAAGAAAATGCAATTAAATTTGGCATGTTTGTAGCTTGACATATAATTTAAAAGATAGGGTAGTCAAATTAATGACATGTATTGAAATTCAATACTTATAATTGTAATTCAATACTTATAATTGTAATTCAATACTTATAATTGTAATTAATTATGAAAATATGCTAATCTTTCTTGAAATTTTAATTTCTTATGTATTTCCTTGTTTTTAAATCTTTTGTTTTTCATTGTTGTGTTATCTAGAATAGTTCATGATGGCCAAAAGGGATGTTATCTGAAGAAAAACAGAAAATAACATTCTTCTAACAACACTTCTTGTAAAACCCATACATTGTACACACAAGATCATTTGAAACCATTTTTGGAGCCGTTTTTGTGCGACATTGGTCACGAATATGTGCTATGTGCATCCATATGTGCATCCCCGATACCATACCCCCGATTTTCGCAAATAGGGTCTTAAAATGTGCGGGAGATGTCAAAGAAAAAACTCATAAAATTTCAGCGCCAGATTTTATTGCGTTAAAAAGTTATCGGATATAGCCCCCCCCCCGGGCTATATAGGGTTTAAGTAATAGCTATTCTCCTGAAAATCTTGAGGGGGGGGGGGGGGCATCATGCACTCACCCCCTCCCCCAATCTTAAACCTATGAAAGAGTCCCAAGGGTTGGACTTCAAAAGTTCTTTTCTATTTGAGCATGTAGATATGGGTTAAATATATTACTCACAAATTACTTTTATGTTCATTTGGAACGCATCAAATGATGTAATATCTCTTTACAGAAGTCAACTTTATATAGCACCCCTAACATAGACAGAAACAAGAACCAGAGTTTTCTCGAGGTCCAAAGGCATCAGCTTCTGCTCATCAAATTGGCAACAATTATTTTTCCACTATAAATTCTTTCTTAAGGCCCGGTCACACAGAGGGGACGCATGGGGAACGCACGGCCAGCGCATGGGAAATTTGCAGTTTTGGCCAGTGCGTTGTCGTGCGCCCAACTTTTGTCGTAGCTGACACCAAATTCATAGCGTGTTGCTAGCGCGCTGAGCGCATACAGGGCGCATACAGACCGTACCCAGAGCGCACATGATAACAACTTCCACGAATGCACAGCGTGTTGCTAGCGCGCTGGACGAATGGTCCACGCATGCACCGCGTTCTACGACGCACGGCCAGCGCATTGGAAATCGGAAAAGGCCGTGTGCCTCACTTTTGTCATGATTTTGGAAAAGCTAGCGAGCTGACACAAAATGCACAGCGTGTAGCTAGCGCGCTGTGCGTATACAGGGCGTGTGCTCCGCGTATGTCTGGCGCTGGTCTAGCGCGCTCAACGCACGTCTGGCGTGCCTTTGGCGTGTACATTCATGCGTCGAGCTCCGCGCACACTTTTGAGCATGCTCAAAAAATCCCGACGCACACAGCGAATGACGACGAATGCATAGCGCTGGTCCAGCGTTGGTCCAGCGCGCTCGACGAACGAGTAACGAGTGATGACGCACGCCTAGCGAACGACAACGCACTGGCCAAAATTGCAAATTTTCCATGCGCCGGCCGTGCGTCCCCTCTGTGTGACCGGGCCTTACAATGTACCGGTATGTTAAATGAAACAGTGAAAAAGAAAATGATGAAAAATCAAACTTTGCACACTTTGCACACCAAACTGCTATGGGTTAAAAAAAAATTCTTCTTGAAATGGCAATTTAAAGGTATCGTTTTTACAATGTTAAATCAGAGATGCATGTCCCTACGTGTTATCAGTGTCTGTGATATGGTGTACAATATTGAAGCCCTAAAAATATTGCGCTTCAAAATGATCATGAAGTGCCTCAAGTAAAAATCTTTGAGTGACCGGTTTTACCATACTCATTTTCCCCAATAGACTGTAGTGTTATAAAAACCTTCGGGGAAAAAAACGGCTTTTGAAATTTTGAATTCCGACAATCATACAGGCGATCTGCTTGTAAAAGTCACTGACCTAAATGTTTATAATTATGATTGCAGCATGAGCTAAATCCAGGATTTTATTTCAGAATCTGAGGCAATGTTACCGAGTCACTTTAAGATATATACCTTTGTTGGGAAGATGGGCAGATCGTCCTCTTCTTCCACATCCACGTGGATCGGAGACGACGACTCTCTCTTGGATATCCGTGGAGATGACACGCCCGGTGATAAGCTCAGGGCCCCGCCCAACGGATCGCTCATGCTTTCCATCTCGACGAAGGAATCCTCCTGGCCATCCTGTATGTGAAGATATGACAGGAGTATTTGTAATAATTGTGATAATAATAACATTATTTATTTCCAAAGCACATTTACCAGAAAAAATGTGAAATATTACGACACCAAATACTGTATTGCTAGCAACATCAAATACATCATTTTTTATTTCATATTACATTTAATCTCTCTATTGATTCTTCACTCTTTCTTTTATTCAGCCCATCATCTTACCTTAAAAGTGCACTATCTACAAAATATTCCAAACATCTCTGTTATCTAATGTATTACAAACCTGCTTTTAGTGACCACCTGTCTACAAAGACCACATTTTTTGTTTCCCTTGTAAACATAGTTTCTCATTGAAACATGTACTAAAGGAACCTGTCTACAAAGACCACTCTTTGTGTTTCCCTTGGGTGGTCGCTATAGACAGGTTTGACTGTATTTCAAACTATCTCTACATCACTTCTTTCCATCCTTTCATCTTTTCATTCATCCCTCCATCATGTTACTTACACTATCCATATCATCATCGTCATCGTCAGGCTCATCAGGCATGATGTTTGGATTCACAGCTGTCGTTCTCTCCTTCAGATTCACAACAAAACCAAGCTGGAAATTAAAGGAAAATATGCTTTTAGGTTCCAATCATATAATCATATCATACAGTATTATATGTCAAGACAAAACAAATGTTACACATACATCACTAATGTACGTCTAAATTGTTGTTTGTACAGTAGAGTTTAGCCAATTCAAAACTTGTCTTAAGACGCATTTATTCAAAATTGCTTTCGATGATTAACTTACTCTATTCACATTGATGTTTCTTTCATTTCATATGTAATGTAATTAGTAGGTTTGTTTGCATTTTCTTTTGTTTTGTTTGATATGTAATTGTTTATCATTGTATTTTGTTTGTTATAGCGCTTAGAGACTTCGGTGGTAAGCGCTTTTAATATAAGCACTGTTTTTATCATTATTCATTATTATTAAAATTTCTGTGGTCTGATGGATACATCACCAGACTGTTAATCACATGCTTATGGTTCCAGTCCTATCTCAGCACGTATGTCCTTCGGTAAAAACACTAATCTACATTTGCCACTCTCCACCCAGGTGTACAAAATGGGTACCTGGTAGGAATTTATCTCTTGAATGCTTTGAATAAATGCCAGAGCGAGCTAGACTAAAGCCAGAGTAATATAGTAATTTGTAGGCGCCTTGGGAATGGACATGTGCGCAAGTTTGTTACTACGTGTAATGTGAAAATGTATTATTTGATTCATTTATCGCTATTCTACATACAATCAGTAATTACACACACAGCATTTTACATTTTAAACATTACACACACAACACCCAAAAATGTGTTATTCAATTCATTTATCACTATTGTACATTCAACATTTTACAATTTAATAATTACACACAACACATCACACCGGAGTGTTGCTCAGTCAGTAGAGCGTCCGCCTCACAACCGGGAGGTCGTGGTTTCGAACCCCGGCCGCGTCATACCAAAAGACGTTAAAAGATGGGAGTTGTTGCTACCTTGTTTGGCGTTCAACAATAAGGGATAGAGCAATGTCGATCTGGCACTGCCCAGTGGCTGCCGGGGTCACGATCAATTGAGCAAAAAGAATTTCCGTTTCGGTTTAATAAAATTTGGAGTGGGCTATTAGGCTATTATTATTATTATTCTTATTATTATTAACACATGAAAATGTATTATTCAATGTATTTATCACTATTTCACATACAAAATCAGTAAATACAAACATAACATTTTTTTCAGCCATTTATTCCCCTTACGGACAATGAAAGAGAATCTTACCTCAGGCAGAGGTAGACAGGAAGGCCTGGTTTTGCCGTAGAGGGCGAAGAAGAAATCCACCACATCACAACGTAACCTGGCATCATGAGATGTACCAGAACTGTAACAAGGACATAAAAACAAAAGGCAAATATAGGGCTGTTCACACGTGAAATAATTAATAGGAATATACATCAATTATAGAA
Source organism: Strongylocentrotus droebachiensis (assembly GCA_035222895.1). NCBI lineage: Eukaryota > Metazoa > Echinodermata > Echinoidea > Camarodonta > Strongylocentrotidae > Strongylocentrotus > Strongylocentrotus droebachiensis. Next base: position 25,131 of record JAVYIG010016363.1, on the reverse strand, counting down.
CAACTAGCAGAATCTCACTTCCTTGTGTGTGTGAAAAGAATAAAAATCTCACTAATCAATTGGATCCTGATTGTGATTAAAATTGTGCTATATGTAATTCACCTGTATTTTATTGTGAAGAATCAAGATTATTGTGCAGAGGTCAGTGAAGCACTCTGTATTTATGCTGTATGTGGACAGATAGCATTGCCAAAAAGTAAGAGGCATGCTTTCTTGAAAACATTGTGAAATATTTCAATCATTTCCTGCAATGTGAGGCACTGACAGTAAATAATAAGTATATGTAGATGCAAGAATGGTTTCAGATTTTCTTTTCTGCACACACACTGTGATAGTGATGCTACTAGCATCATTCTACTTCAATTTCAATTTCAATTTATTCATGTTTCCAACAAAACATTACAAATCAATTATAAGCATTTAAAACAAATGTAAGAAATACATGATGGAAACAGAGAGGTCCACTAAAAAGCAATGCTTGTACAAGTGTAAACACCTCAAATGATACTTAGGAATAATGAGTAATTAAATTAACTAATTCTTAACCACAAAAGGAACTACAGAATAGGGAAAAGAAAAAGGGGGATGCCAACGGAGACGAGAAAGGGACAAGACAATGCTTTACAAGACAACATTTCAAAACAACATACATAAGAAAGAGTTTATAATTAAAGACACTTACTTCATGTGGGCCCAGAGCCTCTCTACTAGTTCCTCTGAGCTAAGCTTTGACTGTTCCTTGTACTTGAACGGTGGGTTGGCTATCAGCAACCGTAGCAGCTTGTGCCTGGGATGGAGATACATGTAGGAGTATCAAAGGCATGTTCATCTCATATGCCATGAACGTTGCATCAAACTATCAATTACTGATTAAGCCAGTAACTATGTGACATCAATAAAGTAAACAATAACAATGATGTCGGTTATGATTATACTACTGAAAATGGAAATCAACGATAACAATAATAATGATTTATGTATTTATTATTATTTTAAGATTTTATATGGAATAATCATATTAAATAATTCAGCTTCATATTTTGTCAAATGGAATCTGATATTATCTCTATAACCACCCTATATACCTTGGCTTACTCATTAATAACCTGATTCGTTGTGTTTGTTTATCATATGTGAATGTTTATCACTGTCCTTTAATATTTCATTTATTTATTTATTTTATTTTTATTTATTACTTTGTAACCAGTGGAAGCCAAATTCCTGATATGGATAATATATTATTATACTTATAAAAATGTTAGCAGACTTATGAACACAGCATGTCATTGCATGCACCCATTATTTTTTAAACCCCCATAACACTGCCTCTTGCCTCTGATTTATACATTAGGGACTTATTTTAACTCTTTCGCGTCAATCATTCCACATGTTGTGGTTTGCCTCAATAACTTTTTATCCAGAGCCCTACAAAATATGCCAGATGCATGAAAAGAAAGAGCAAAAGTCTCTGCACAAACTGCATCCATTTTTGTTTCATGACTCCATTCTGTTTGATGCCAGGAATTTTTCTTTTATTGCTACATTGTTAAGATAAAATGTAATGTCTCTGAAAACATTGAATATAGGTAAGAATGTTGTCAAAAGTTAAAAACATTGCCAATTGTGATTGAAAAAGACTGCTCTGAATCTCTCAACATGTTGCCAATTTAAGGATTTGAGAGATTACATTTTATCTTAACAATGTAGCAATAAAAGAAAAATAATCATTGTTGCCAATTTGAAGAACAAGTGTGATCAATTTGCCCCTACAAATAAATCCTGTGCTGAAAGGGTTAACACCTCATGAAAAAACAGTGTTTAATGGAAGCAGAAACATCTAGGATTGTCAAATGAGGTCTATATGAAATCTGGAAATGTCCACAATCCCTTACAAGTTTATATATCGCACAGAACAACAACTATTAAAACTGTGTTTTATATTTCAATAGAAGGGCATGGCCCATTTCGCACTGACAACAATGTAGATCTACCTACATGTATTGGTAGTGGATCCTTTGCCATATTATCAGTCAAGAGAAATGTGTATGGTACATGACAAGTACTCACTTGATCTGGTACATGATAATTACTCACTTGATAATGGGAACAGGGTCTTGCTCCACGATGTCCAGTAACCACGAGAAGATATCAGCACTGGCTTCAACTGCAACACAAAAACAAACAAACAAACACATAGAATAGAATGATTCATCTCACTGTAATGTAATGATTTGTGCACTGGAGATGCTGTCAACATTGACCAAAGGAGTATCTTGAGGATGGCTAATGACAGAAAAACAAAAATCACTAAATCAACCCAAACTTCCACAACATCAAGTCCAAAGATGACCTTTGACACAGTCAACAAGCACTTCTAGTGCTGCCAGTCTGACCTTGATAAAGTGTCTACACTGTGCGTAGGTCTGGTAAAGTGTTGGCTCACTGGGTAGACGGTTGTTCTCCTGATCCCAACCACAAGAATTAATTCTTTTAAAGCCACACTGTACTACTTGTAGCTACTTGCTCTCTTTATGTAGAAAACTTCCCCAATCGGTGCCTGTTGGTCCCCCATGATCCTCTTTTTTTAATATTAATTGAGAGCTGAGTTAATGAGATAGCTGCCTGTCAGTGACCCCACTGTGTGGTATAATCCCTTCTGGCTGAACTAGTACAGCCGACCTTTAAAGCAGTAAACTAATAAGTAAAGAAATGAAATATGGATATACATTTGACATAGTCCACAAACGCTTTCAGTGCTCCCAGTCTGACCTTCATAAAGTGTCCATGCTGAGCGTAGTTCTGGAAGTAGTTGGCCCCCTAGATTGATGGCTGTTTTTCTCATTCCAATCACCTAGATGTTACATTATTAATTGTTAAACTAATGAGTGAGATGAAAGAAACAATGGGTGTACCTTTGACGCAGTCCACAAGCGCTTCTAGTGCTGCCAGTCTGACCTTTATAAAGTGCCCATACTGTGCATACAAAATGTAAGTCTGGAAGAGCGTTGCCCCGCTGGATCGACAGCTGTTCTTCTCATTCCAATCACCTAGATGTTACTTTATTAACCGTTAAACCAATGAATGAAATGAAATGAAAGGAAGATTGGGCATACCTTTGACATAGTCCACAAGCGCTTCCAGTGCTGCCAGTCTGACCTTGGTGAAGTTCCCGTACTGAGCGTAAGCCTGGAAGAGCGTTGGCTCACTGGGTAGATGGCTGTTCTTCTGTAGAAGACGGATGTTTCTCAGGCAGCTGATGGTGACGGTGTGCTGGTAGCAAGGCAGAAGCTTCTCAAGGTTCAGGCATCGGGTCACCTCCTCCAAAACCATCTAGAAAAAAAATGGTTCAATAATAAAAATATCCTCTTTGCTGACATTGTAGAAAACAAATTATGCACCATGTCTGCAAACTCATAAACCCATAAATACAAGACCTTTGACAAGAAAAATAACATCTCGTAACTTGTGCTGAGATAAGGCCATTTCCCAATAATATACACATGAATTTTGCATCAATAGGTATAAATTTAGTTAAGATAGAAAGTTAATTTTCATTGCATATTTCATTTGACCTGACAGTACAGTATTCGATAGTAAGGTATAGTATCGAGATCAACTTGGGCTATAGTTTTATCCATGCCCCTCAAAACATTCAATACTTTATATAATACTTGATCACTACATGTGAACATACCTTTGTTTCCGGGGAGAGGTTTTCCACACTGGTGTTGACCATAGAAACGGCAGGAGTGATAGTATTAGAGAGCGCATCAATCAGACCAGCCCGGTAGTAGCAGTCAGAGAACTGAGATGGAGGGGAAAAAACAGGGATGAGAGATATGGGATTGTCAGAGCTGCCAACCTTGTGCGATCAAAAAAGGAACATGATGGCCAAAAAAAGGAATTTCCAGCAAAAAAAAAGGAATTCATTAAAACGAAACTTAAGACCATGCGCGACACGGTTCCAATGCAGAAATGTCCATTGCTCATGTTGTTGTTTTTTCTCCATATTAGGACCTATAGTTTATTTACATAGGGTATAATATATACTATGGATAATAGTATTAGAGAGCGCATCAATCAGACCAGCCCAATAGTAGCTGTCAAAGAACTGATTTAGAAGAAAACAAGGGTGAGGAAAATGAATAGTGATTTGAGAATTCATTTGAACAGGTATGGTCTATTGCTTGTACCTGTCCTTTTATAGAAAATAAAAATTCTTAGATGCTGCTTAGACATGTATGTATCGGCTTGCATGATGATGTAGATATACAGTAGGGTTACGGTTGCACCATGTGAGAGAGGGGGGAGGATTGGGGAGTCCTAAAAATGACTGTCGGTAATCTTTTGTTCTTGAGTGTGTGTGTGTGTAGTCCTGAAAAGGACTGTTGGTTAATCTTTCTTGAGCTTATAGTTCCAAAGAGAACTATAGCACTGGTTGGAGAGGATGGGTAGTAGGAGGGGCTCAATGTTTCTAACAGGTTGACTTTCCGTTGTCAGGAAAATTCTTGGGGGTCATACAGTGTAGAGTGGGAAGATAATTCTCACCTTATTCTTGGCGTTGTCATTGTACTTGATGAGGTCTACCAAGAAGGCTAAGCTCTCCCTAGGACACATGGTGTGGATGTTGCGGATTAGACCAATGGCTTGAGGTACGGCCTGGAAAAAATATCACATGAATGGTAATCATCAATTAAAAGTATGAAAGTCTGCTGTTGAAAAAACAATATACATTTCAGAACAATCTGAATGTATATACAGTCAAACCTGCTTTAGTGACCACCTCTCTACAAAGACTACAATTTTTTTGTTTCCCTTGAAAATGGTTTCTCATTAAAATATGTACTCAAGGAACCTGTCTACAAAGACCACTTTTGTGTTTTCCTTGGGCGGTCGCTATAGACAGGTTTGACTGCATATAAACACAATGACATTGAGTGAACCTGTCAGGTTTTCACACCATACAAATGTACCACATAACCTAACAAAGTTCATTCTACCTGTGATGAGGGTGCCTTTGCCAAATATCAATCTACCCGAGACCTTGAATCTAGTTAGTTCTTTCAGCTAATACATACTGTGCCAGATGAATAAGACAAACACTCCAGCACAATTTCTTTAAAGCCTGTCTGTACTAGTCTGGCCAGGAGGGATTAGACCACCCAGTGTGGTCACTGACAGGTGGTTATGTCATCAAATCAACTCTCAATTAACATAAGAAAAAGGGGATCATGGGGGACCAGCGGTCACCGATTAGGCATTGTTTTCTATATAGAGGGCGCAATTAGCTATAAATAGTAAAGTGAGACTTTAATAGTGAATATTCACAGAAAAATAAACAGGCAAGCCGACAGTCCCCAAAACAATCACCCTAAAAAAAAATATGTATAAGTAAAGTCTGTCTCCAGTGCCCATTAAACAGAGACAGGTAAAGATTAGATTACTATGTTCTATGACAACGGCTTTGGTGACAATTACCACGCATTCAATATCCTACATTAACCAAATTTCAATACCTAGTAACACACTAACCCTAATCCTAAAACCCAAATGTAAACCTGACCCCATATCTGTGACGGAAGGAAGCCTAGCCAAAGCTGCCAACCTTGTGCAACCAAAAAGTGCAACTAAAAAGAGCAACCATGATGGCACAAAAAGGAATTTCAAGCAAAAAAAAGAAATTTATTTAAACATTTTTTTCAAATTAAGACCTATAGTTTATTTACAAGTATCGGTCAGTATTTTTTTGCTCTTGTTTTGGGGGTATTATTGGCGTTTCATTCTTTTTGAGAACAGTTACGCCTTTTTTTTCTTCTTTTTTTTTTGTTTACTTTTTGTAAATTCGTACTCTTCATAAATCTCTATTGAAGTTTTCTATTCAAGTAGTGATCAACAGTTAAGTTCATTTGGGTGACATGCGGTAGGTAGCCAACAAAAAAAAAGGGGAAAAAAAGAAGAAAAAAAAACCCCTGTATTTTATGAAGAAAAAATGTACTACTGTAATTTTGATTAAAAAACGGAATAATTCCAGGAAAAAACGTTATGGTTGGCAGCTCTGATAATGTGGATCACTAATTATTGAAGGTACATTTTGAGAGAGAAACCAACCTTCTGGATTAAGTAGGCCCTGAAGTCCATGAAGTTATTCCGCCTCACAATGTCCTCTGAGGAGAAGGAGCTGAAGAGTTTCTTGAACATGGCAATGAGGGCGGTATGACCACTGAAGGTTTCTGCAAGCTCGTTGGATACCTGCAAGCAAACAAGTGGATTTAATTTCAAAATATACTTGACGAACTCAAAATCTTCTTTTTGTTGTAATCTTTGTATGTCACCAAACACTGCAGAACTAAGTGTGCGTTTATGAAACATGTTAGCATTTTAGTTCCAAGGATACCAGTAGGTTTCAGCCCAAAATTCAAAGATGCGGTAGAAACATTACATTCCAGTCATGATTCAGGATAATTCTCTAGAACTCTGAATCAACAATAGGCCTAAAATAAAAAGACGTTGTATTGCCCTTTAGGTGCCAAAACATGGGTGGGTCGGTTGGTCAGAATTTTTTTTAATTTTTTTTTAAAAATATTTTTAAACTCCCTCTTTGGGCTGATATTTCTCAGTTTCTCAGATTTCAAGATTTTGGGGTCAGTCGCAAAGGGCAATACAACATCTTTTTTTTTAAAGGCCATATTGAAGACAAACCACAAAATGAGCAATTGTCGAAAAATGGTTAAAGACCCATAGCAGTGGGCTCTCATTGGGAATTTGACACCATTTGGGTGTTAACCTAATAACAGGTGTTGTCAATCATCAGGATAAGTTTTCAGTATTATGGCCAATAGGCCTAATGTAATGCTCTGCATTTTCCACTAATCACCCCATATGGAAAAGTCATTATCTTTCATTTCCCTCACCCAAAGACTCTCTGAGAGACAAGAGGGTATACATTTCTTGATGGGACTACAGGTTTGCTGTGTGCAAGACATTTACACCCATTAACGGTGTTACCACCAAATCTGGTGTCAGCGAGTTATGACCTACTGCACATGGAACTGACTACCATCTTCTTTTGAAGGAATTGGGTATCTTTGCCTCAGATTCTAAACGAAATCCTGGATTTAGCTCATGCTGCAATCATAATTATAAACCTTTAGGTCAGTCAGGAATCCCATGACTTTTACAAGCCAATCGCCTGTCTGATTATCAAGATATTTATGATTGGAAATCACACTACAGTCTATTGGGAAAAATGGGTATGGTAAAACCGGTCACTCAAAGATTTTTACTTTTTTGAGGCACTTCTTGAACATTTTGATGCACAATTTTTTCAGGACTTCAATATTACACCATATCACAGACACTGATAACACGTAGGGCCATGTATCTCAGATTTAACATTGTTAAACGATCCCTTTAAAGGTATTTCCACCAATCTGGTGTAAGCAAGTTATGACCTACTGCACATGGAACTGACTGCCATCTTCTTTATTCAAACTCTGCAGAACACAAATGACGGCTGATAATATTAAAGCCCATCTGTACTAGTTTGGCCAGGGAGGAATAGACCTCCCAGCAAGGTCACTGACAGGTGGCTATCTCATCTAATCAGCTCTCAATTAACATAAGAAAAAGGGGATCATGGGGGTCCAACAGGCACCGATGAGGCATTGTTTGCTATATAGAGGGCGCAAGTACATGTAGCTATAAGAAGTGTAGTGGGGCTTTAAGAGGTTGAGGGTGTTGACCTACCTGTGCATAGCAGTATGCAGCTTGTGTTCTGACCTTGTAGTAGCAGCCGGAGTGAAGTATGATGTCACTCAGAGCATTAGTCGTTTCCAAGCTGGCAAACTTCTTGAGACATTCAACGGCCTACAGAGACAAATCAGTTGCATTGAATTCACCATTTATCATGATTGGTTTAAAAATTCCCCCCCCCCCCCCAACCTACTATTTGTAGGTATTTAGTCTCATAAATCCAGCATCAAGTAAGAAAGTCACAGGTTTAGAGTGATATGTTTTCCCTCCCTTCCCCCTCCAACACAGGTGATGCAGAATATTTAATAATAAATAATTATAAGAAAAGTGAAACGACACTACCCCATAGGAGTGAACTAATTCAATCATTTGAAATGGACCCCGCCCGCCGGAAAGGGGGGACAGGAATCTAAACGCCATAGCAGATTGATGTGATGTTCAGTCATTTGGGGGAGGCAAGAGAAAGAAAGGGGTAAAAATAAAAATAAAATTTAAAGTGAAAGAGAGATATACACAAGAACAGTGGGGGAGAATATAAATAGAGAAGGGGGAACAGAAAGTGGGGGAAATTGATGCAATGATAAACTGAGACAGAGAAAGTGAGAGGGGCAGAGAGACAGATAGATAGCAATCAACTCCTGCAATTTAGTTTACAAGTTTTCTAAAGACTTTTTTAAACAAAATTGAAGTGGTTTGCTCCACAATCTTTCTGTAATTACAAGTACATGTACCTGAATATGTACAGGTTGAAAGAATAGCACTAGGGTTAGGAAACTATAAACCTTACCTCAAGCTGTGCTACAACGTCTCTCTCATATCTGAGCTGACATTGCCACTGGTAATCAGGCTGGTCAAAGATGACTTCTCTCAAGAGGGTCATCTCCGTGTCAACTCGGATCCATAGAACAGGAGAATCAGGACTAAAAAAAGAAACAGGGACCAGTTCCTAGTTAGCAGATGGTACAAATTGCCTCAAATATGCACAGATATTTTAAATATAGAAAGCTCCTACTTAAAGACTAAAACAGAAACAGGGACCAAGTCCTAGTTAGCACAGATCTTTCAAACATGGACAGGTCCCACTTTATATATTTTCGATAAATTACTCCCCAAGTAATGGAGGTGCTTCATTTAAAGTGTTTTTGCTTCTTTCTGTGAAAAAAATTCTCCCACATGTGTATCATAAAATGCACCATTGTGCATAGATGTACATGTACTTTGACTTCAAAAGCACTGCCTCAAAACCAAAGATTATCTGTTTATTCATACTTACTCCATCTTACTAAGATCCATGTCTACCTCTTCGCCATTCTTCAATGGAATCTTCTTCTTCTTGTGCCTAGTGAAAGAGAAAAGAAAATATTTCATAACGATTCAGAAAGCTGCCATTTGCTTGGAATAATCGTAGCGTACAGATTAAGCATCTACAACTACCAATGTGCGAGTAACTGAATATTTACCTCCTGCTTTTGGAGTGGCAAGTGATCTCTCCCTTTGTCAGGTTATCTTCTACCTGGAGAGTGTGTTCAAACGACCCATCAAGCTCTTGAATCGTCACCTTCAGAGGGCCCTGGAAAAGACAAGCATGTTTGAAGAACTCGGGATAATCATTCACCTTGTGAATGACCGATAAAGTATTATTTACTCTTCATCTTTTACTCCTTCCCCTCTTCCTTCCACCTTCTCTCTCTCTCTCTCTCTATCTCTTTCTCTCTCTCTTTAGCTCTCTCCATCTTTCTCTCTAACCATCTCTCTCACTTTAATTCTCTGTATCTTGGAGTGAGAGAGAGAGAAAAAGAGAGAGAGGGGGTGGTAGGTGTTTCAATTGAAAGAGAAAGAGGAAAGAGAGAGAGAGAGAGAGAGGGGGAGAAAGAGAAGGGGAAGAAAGAGAGGGAAAGAGAAAGACATACAGAGATAACGAAGGAAAGAAAAGAAAGAGAGAGCAATCGATTCCTGCAGGATGACTTACCACATATTTGATGATACCCGGCCTGCCGGGATCCTGCCTTAGTTCCAGCTCCACGATGTTCCTCTTCCTGTTGAAGTGAAAGGTGCCCCGGAACTGAGCCATACCCCCCTGGCACACCCATCGATTGATGAACAGCTTGAGGTCCTTGCCAGACACCGTCGAGATGGACTTCAAGAACTGGTGAATGCAAGACATAATAACCAATTCATCATTGTCCTGCATTGTCTTGATAACAAGAACAGTTTCTGACACAAGGCAAAGTTGATTTACAAATTACTGAGTAAAGATTTGAATTATTCGGTAATCAGATAACGAAAAACAAATATACTAAAATTCTCACTCTGTCAGTAGTTGCTAACCAGTGTTCAACCACAACAATCATTCTACAGATTTCATTGATTCAATATATCCCACATTACATTTATGAAGACAAATATGGCCATAATCATCTACAATTTTTTTCAAATGAATTTATTAAACTAGCTATTAATTTTTCTTGGTCAACCAAGAGTTTGATATAATGATGAGATACCGATAAACACTTCTATGGAAAGCCCTCATATATCATAGCTTGTAACTCAATCAAGAGATCCCCTTACCCATCACTTATTATAGCTTATAACACAATCAAGGGACACCCACCCCCCCCCCTCATTTAAAATAGCTTATGACACAATCAAGAGGCATTTGACCCTCATTTACAGTAGCTTGTATTAATCAAGAGACCCACTTCCCCCTCTCTTATTATAGCTTATAACACAATCAAGAGACCCAACTTACCCCTTATGTTGAGATGAGCATGTTGCTCCAAGCACAACTCATGAACTTTTGATGAGATGCAGAATTTGCCAGGGAGGGTCACCTCCCCCCATTAATCATAGCTTACAACACAATTAGAAGGCACTTAACCCCTCATTTACAGTAGCTTGTAACACACTTCCCCCTCTCCCATTATAGCTTATATCACAATCAAGAAACCCAACTTACCCCTGATGTCGAGATGAGCATGTTGCTCCACGCACAGCTCATGAACTTTTGATGAGATGCTGAAGTAGCCAGGGACAGCAGTTTGTTGAAGACCTAGGTTGATGAGGTACAAATAACGATTAAGAATGAATGGATCAATTCAGATATTTCAGAAAATAAATAGGAAAAAGTACATCATGCGTGTTATAGGAATTGGGGATGGGGATTATTTTGAACTTTGCCATAAAGGAAATTGAAGATAGTAGCATAAAACATATTATATCATAGACACGATGATCCTATACACTCTTGCGTCACCATCATCTTCTTGACTTTAAATTCAAAGGTCGTGGTTCGCTCCCCGACACGGCACTAATGTCCTTCGGCAAGGCATCAATCTACATTTGCCACACTCGACCCAGGTAAGGTAAATGGGTACCTGGCAGGAATTTATTCCTTGAAGTGCTAGAGCACTGCAATGGCAGCTAGGCTAAAGACGGGGTAATAATAAAATAGTGCACCTCGGAATAGAATTTCTAGATAGACGGCAGTATATAAATGCCTATTATTATTATTATTGTTATTATTCATCACAATGTTGAAAATACCAACCTTGAGCAGCAACTCCTGTCCGACCCTGATCTCGATGAGCCTCATGATGAGATGGGACTTCATCATGATCATCTTCCAGTGCCTCCAGGAGACGGTGTGAGGCTGGGTGCAGGGGAAGTGAAGGTTCCCACCCCACACCGACGGCTTGGTGGTCTTGCCCAATGATGACGACTGTGCAGATTTGAAGGACGGGGTCGTGCTGTCGCCCCCTGCGTCACCACCGGAAGACTTGGTACCGGTGGAAGGCTCCTCCATGGGGTAGGGGTGCAGGACCACGCCTCCGGTCTCCTGCTCGTACTTGCAGAGTTCTGTCAGCTCCTATAGGGGAAAAGACAAAGATGGTTTAAGAGAGTATGTAAAGAATATGAAAAGAGAGACTTCTGCATTTTAGATCTGTCACTTAACCAAACCAAGTCTGAAACATAACATCTATAGTCCTTTTAAAGCATATCTGCGACAGTTTGGCCAGGAGGGATTAGACCACCCTGCAAGGTCACTGGACAGGTGGTTATACATGTATCATCAACTCATCTCTCAATTGACATATGAAAAAGAGGACCATGGGGGATCAATGATCACCGATTAGGCATTGTTTGCTATATAGAGGGCGCAAGTAGCTTCAAGTAGTGCATTGGGGCTTTAAGAGAGTATGTAAAGGAGAGACTTCTGAATTTTTAATCTGTCACTTAACCAAACCAAGTCTGAAATAATGTTAAAAGTCATTTTCAATTTCCAATTTGTGTACACTTTTTTCTGTCATGTATTTTACTTGGATCTGTCTTTGTCAATAACTTTGAAGATGTTGGTAACATGCAAAAAAATACCTTGGACTGGCCCATTCAAAATAAAGAAACCTCAGAAAAAAAAGCTTAAACTAAAAAAAAGCCAGTTGACCTTCAGCAAGAACTCTCTCACACTTCAGTAAGTGTTGACTTACAGAATAAATCTGGGACCTGTACTCATTGGTTCCGAACATCTTTCTCAAGCAGAGGCCGGCGAGGTACTTGGTGATACCCTTCGTCAGCCAAGCATCAGCCCACGTCTCTGGGCAGATGTAGCAGCCAAAAAACTGACTGGCCAGGGCCTCGGCAAGCAGGCGTCGCGTCTCAAACGTCTGGTCAATGATGCGTGCCGAGTGAAGTAGGTTGGTGCTAGGAAGAGAATAATAAAGAAAATTAGCGAAATTTAGCCATGGCTATGTTAAAGCCCCAATGCACTACTTGAAGCTACTTGCTCCCTCTATCGGTGCCTTTTGGTCCCCCATGATCCTCTTTTTTTAATGTTAATGGAGAGCTGAGTTAATGAGATAGCCACCTGTCAGTGACCTTCCTGGCTGGTCTAATCCCTCCTTGTCAAACTAGTACAGACAGGCTTTAAGACGTATCCGAAATGCAAAAGGCATAGTTGTAGCAATAAAGGAGCAGAGACATTGTGACAAAGGCATACAAAGAAAAGGAGAACATAACAAGAAAAGCCCAGCCTGACGATTAATGGTCCATGCAGGGCAGGGAATAAAGATACAAATCTTTCAAAATAGTTTTTAAAAATCAAAACGTTAGTTATACGGATTAGGTCAACAAACATCTGTTGATACCTGCAGTGGCTACTCTTTCCAATTGCACGATCTAGACTATACAAAGCCCTCTTACCTGAAGATTGCCATGGATGCATATGCCTGGCTGTCATCATAAGCCTCATCTACGAAGACTTGCTTGTAGCATGTATAAGGGAAACTCGTCCCAACTGTTTCTTCATAGAACTCTATCACCTGGGAGAAGAGAAAAAAGAGAGCAAATATATGATACTGATGATGGGGGTGATGATGATGATGATAAAGATGAATAAGAAGAAGTAGAAGATGAAGAAGAAGAAAAAGAAGAAGAAGATTATAATGATGATGATGAAGTAGAAGATGAAGGAGAAGAAGAAAAAGGAAAAGATTATAATTATGATGATGATGATGATGGGGGTGATGATGATTACGATGAAGAACATGAAGAGGAAGATGACGAGTATGACAAAACAACGAGTGATAATAAGAGATTCAACTCACCTCGTGAAAAAACACTGTACTGTGTTGCAGTAGGGGTTTGAGTTTTGGAAGGCAGAAGTGTGTTATCTCGTGCATCGTCGGGTCTACTACAACCTCAAATGGCCTAAAAATAATCCAAAAGAAATAAGAAATAAAACAATTAAAAAATGTGCTATATTTTTTCACTTCCTTACCCATTGACTACTGAAGTCTCTAAATCCCATTGGGTTCCATACAAGGCCTACAAACTGTGCAACAACTTGGCCTTTAAACTGTGCAACAACTTGGCCTTTAAACTGTGCAACAACTTGGCCTTTAAACTGTGCAACAACTTGGCCTTTAAACTGTGCAACAACTTGGCCTTTAAACTGTGCAACAACTTGGCCTTTAAACTGTGCAACAACTAGGCCTTTAAACTGTGCAACAACTAGGCCTTTAAACTGTGCAACAACTTGGCCTTTAAACTGTGCAACAACTTGGCCTTTAAACTGTGCAACAACTTGGCCTTTAAACTGTGCAACAACTTGGCCTTTAAACTGTGCAACAACTAGGCCTTTAAACTGTGCAACAACTAGGCCTTTAAACTGTGCAACAACTTGGCCTTTAAACTGTGCAACAACTTGGCCTTTAAACTGTGCAACAACTTGGCCTTTAAACTGTGCAACAACTTGGCCTTTAAACTGTGCAACAACTTGGCCTTTAAACTGTGCAACAACTTGGCCTTTAAACTGTGCAACAACTTGGCCTTTAAACTGTGCAACAACTTGGCCTTTAAACTGTGCAACAACTTGGCCTTTAAACTGTGCAACAACTTGGCCTTTAAACTGTGCAACAACTTGGCCTTTAAACTGTGCAACAACTTGGCCTTTAAACTGTGCAACAACTTGGCCTTTAAACTGTTCAACAACTAGGCCTTTAAACTGTGCAACAACTAGGCCTTTAAACTGTGCAACAACTTGGCCTTTAAACTGTGCAACAACTTGGCCTTTAAACTGTGCAACAACTTGGCCTTTAAACTGTGCAACAACTTGGCCTTTAAACTGTGCAACAACTTGGCCTTTAAACTGTGCAACAACTTGGCCTACAAAATGTGCAACAACTAGGCCTTAAAACTGCGCAATTACGGTCTACAAACAAAAAGTGAAAAACACGTACAGACAAGGACCGTTGTTTGTCACTTGGGTATTTCAAGCAATAAAATCATCTGACAAGTTCAGATTTGTCGGAAAACACATTTGTTGCAACAGATCTATACATGTGCAGCTCACTGTTACACCCTACACCACTCAACTCTTCCAACTGCAAAGGTGAAGCTGGACATAGATAAAATACATTTTCAACAATCTTTAGTCTCCATACAGGAAATACATCTACAATCTGCTTTCAAGTAAACACAGATATATAATTTAATCTCATTTAAACGTTTGATTAAGTGCTTGTTATGAATCTTTATGTAAGATTTATTTCAACAACAACAACAAAAGTTAGTCACTATACACACCCAACTGCGAGGGCGATGTTCGACGCAGACGTGGGCACATTGAGGATGTAATGGTACGTCTTCTTCGTCATATCTGGCGTGTAGACCGTCTCGATCAGCTCACCGCTCGACACGGCCATCATGTCAGAGTCCACCGTGAACTCTAGCTTCCACGTGCATGGCTCGGAGTAGGAGTCCACGCAGGGAAACCAGAGACGGGATGAGTTCTCGAGGCTGTAGGTGAACATGTGTGCTGCCCTCTAATGGTTGTTTGTAGAGTGGTTTTAAAGGAAAGTGAAATATCAATGATAAGGCTTACTTTGAGTCATCGGGTCATCGCGTCCAGTAGGGGGATTGCGTTACACGACCTTTCGTGAAACGAATGAGGAAGATCGTGCGACCTTTCCTAGATTGGCTGTAGGGTTTTCACAAAGTGTCAGGTAAATTGGACCAGACTGTTTGTAGATGAGAGGGGTTATTTCACAAACATTACCTTACACATTTCGTGAAAAAGGGGAGTTGTGTTTAAAAAAGGTAGGGTATGCGACCACCCTACTTGCCGTGATGACCCAATGATTCAAAGCAAGACCAACAATAATGGGTTTTATGCCAAACTTTTATTTCTCCCATAATACACTACACGTAGATTCCAAGAAGAGGGGTGAACGCAGGGGAACCAAGACAGAATATATTCTTGTGAATCAACATGAACATGTGTGCTGCCATCTAATGATGATAAGAGAAAGAAATATTCATTGTACCGTATATAATTTTTCTTTTTCTTGTTGAAAATGGAAATAAAATTGAACTTGAAATTAGAACATATTTAATCAAGGTGCACATGATAGGCTTTATGCCATTTTTTTGGAGTAGGGAAAAACAAGTAAGGACAATACTAACAATCTCATTTTGTACAGGTCTTTTTATCATGATATCACTTATTCATGTCTAAAGTGTTTGAAAAATGATTAACATGCCTTACAACTGCAAATAACTTCTCGGGGTAGTTCCTAGAGTACAGAGCATAATTTCCACAGATCACATTATGTGAAGAACTGTATGGCTATTTTAAAAGAAAACGGACCCTTTTCAAAACCAGTCTCAAGGTCATCTGCAACGGTTCAGATGTTTGACACAAAAAGGATAAACATTGCAATAGGTGCTTACCTCAGCCATAGTGTCTTCTGCATCTGGTACTACAAAGTGAATCCCGCCGGAAGGATTCTCCAGGGAGAACTCGATGCTCAGTCTTAACGTCTTATAATCTGAGGAATAAAAGGAGGATAAAACATTGATTACATGCCACACAGTGATTCTCAATCTTGGTATCTTATCATTTGAAGATAAAGTTTGGCAACTGTCATGGTGTGGAAGAAAAGCGCTTTTTACCAATTGAAAGTTACTTCTTCTTCTTCAGGATAATCTATTCTTGCAGATGTATAGTGCATGTGTGGCGACATAGGGATGCCCAGGTGTGCAGGTGAAAGGGTATATATAGTGCCAGTAAAAATATTGCTAGAATTTATTCAAGCAAGGAATGATTTCCATAGCCTAGCTAGCCTAGAACAAGATCATCTGAATAAATAATATTGAGCATGAATCTTTTGAAACACGAAAATGTTGTGAATATTTAATGAAAGCTATCTTCAAGGCAAGAAACTTTTGTACATTGCAAAAACTTTATGTAGATTCATTTATGGGTCAACATAGACTGATTGTAGTTTAGTGTAACAGGGGGGGGGGGGGTGTTTCACAAAGACTAAGATCGACTTTAAGTTGAACTTAACTATGGCAGGCCTTTCATGCCACTAGTTCCTCTAACCATTCCTGGCATTGGTTTCCTCAAGGGACGTAGAAATCGTGGTCACAAATCTACAGAATTTACCTTTTTTGATAGTTCATTATTGAAGGAAAAAATATTATCTAAAGATCATAATTGAGAGACCAATGGTGAGAACAACCAGTGGCATGAACAGCCTGCCATAGTTAAGTCCAACTGAAAGTCGATCTTAGTCTTTGTGAAACACCCCCCAGGGCAAGTAGAGCATACCATTGACTAGATTCATGGCTGATTTGGGGATCTTCACGATGAGCTCTCCATATCCGCGATCTGACGAAACGGACGCGACTGCCTCCTTGTGGCGGTTGGAAAAGAACACCAGGTTCCGTCTGGAAGACAAACAAAGAAAGCAAAATAGTAGTAATGCCGTACAAGTAGTTGGATTTATAAAGCACTTTTTCTTGAGGATACAGCATTGAATTTCATTTCATTTCAATTTATTCATTTCTGAGTTGCACTTTTTACAGATGGATAAAAATAATGATATGTTACAGACATGAAGAGATCGACATGTGGCACTTGATAAATCAATGGCCTAACTCTACCCAATTAATTTAGTACACTTTCATGAATACTGGCCAATGAAATTAGGCCGTCATATTCACAAATGATTATTAGATCGAGAGAGAAAAGATAAATAGTTGGATCAACTGAAACTTAAGTAGAAAGTAGATGATAGATCCCTCCTTAACATGATAAGGAAAAGACAACTTCAGTTTGTTGGGCATATTATGAGAAGAGAATGCACAGAAAACAGGGTACTGACAGGAAAAATTGAGGTATTAAAAGAGAAGCAGAGGGAGACATCACATCAAATACATGAATAATTTAATTGGGCTGACTGGAACAGAAGTAACATCACATAACAAACAGCCGAGGATAGACGTAGATGGAAAGCCTTGATCACCTATGTCTGGAACAGACAAGGCACCTAGAAAAAAGCATTTACAAATGAGATATAGATATGTTGGGTTACATTGGAATTCATCCATCCAATCATTACCACAACTACATGGCAAGATATTAACCTGCACTTGCTACTCTCTACCCAAGTGTTAAATGGGTACCTGGTTCGTTCGTTCATGTCTCCTTAGATCAAGATTAATGTAATCTTGATCTTCGGAGTAGTTGCTACAACCGGCCGTGTCAGACACGTTGCCCCGGGGTGCGAGATAGGACTCTTGTAGCGTGCCCCCATTTAAAACAATTATACAATAACAGTTAACATTACATTTAATTAATAGTATGAAACTATTAAAATTACTCTCATGTTACGGGAAAAAATATTGCATATATTATGAATCAATTGATTTGGTCGATCCAGTTCGATGGCACAAACACGGCACTACTGGACAGAGATCCTAAAAATTACAGAGCTTGGTCTTGGTCTTGGTACCTGGTAGGATGTGACAGTCATTGTTGATCAAACAGGTTTGTGCGTCAAGTTATGCCTGGTTGGAATGCTCCCCAGGGAGTGGAGATTGTGCACAGCAGTGTGTGCAGGCAAATATTGAAGTCAATGACCGGGGTAATAGTATATCTGTAAAGCGCTTAGAGACATTGTAGATATATTAAGCGCTATATAAAAGCGGATTACTATCATTATTATTCAAAATATGGAAGCTTTGTTTGACTCACTGTTTCATCTCTTGCTGGCATATTGAGAGGGTGGGGTCGTTGTAGCTGATGGTTTTGGTGACGTCCCATTGGTCATTGATTACAACCCTGTAAACCAGTGCTCAGGAAGCCCCCAGGTCAAGGGTTAAAGGTCAAGGATCATTTTCACACAAGTCCGCACATTTTTTCTCACTTAAAATCTTTCAATATCATATCTTAGTGGTAGCCTGAATGTAAAATGCTGATGATACATTCTTTAGTCAAAAGAACCAAAACAAAATTTACATGCATTTTTGCTATTCATCTCCAAACACAAAAACAGGGAAAGTATATACACTGATAGGGAGAGACAAGGATTTGAAATCTCAACCGTGATTGATTGAATGAAACACTACACTTGTATTTTCCATCAATATTTCTCTATCAAATCAGGGGGGTGTTTCACAAAGATCCTAAGTTGAACTTATTTTTAATTTTTACTTAACAATTATGGAAAGCTGTTAATTTTAAAAGGCATAAAATGTTGCAAATCATTCACATTTTCTATTATTAAGGAGATTTCATGTGCTTGATGTGGAATTGAAGTAAAGTCTAAAATACTTGAATTTTTGCTTTTGAATATATTTTATTTTAAGGCTACAAATGGCTCTCCATATTATTTAGGTCCAACTTTGAGTTAAGTTCGAATTAGGATCTTTGTGAAACACCCCCCTGGGATCATGAAATCAGAAATTGGAATTCAATTTGATGGAATAGACAGTTAAAAATCTGGTGTGCAAAAAACCTCAAAAAACAAATATATTCTCATGTTAGAAAAGACTTTTTTGTTCTTGATATATTATTTTCCATGTCCTTCCTCTCTAATATGTTTCTTTCATTTATTAGTAAAAAGGATATTGCATTGTTTACAGTTGAGTTTGATTCTGTTCACTCCAGCTTTCAGGGGAAGTAAATGTAGTTCGGTGAAACCCTGAAGAAGATAAAAAAAAAATTACAAAATTATATACAGGTATTTCACACTGTTAGGCCATGAAAAATACTAATTTCTTTCACACCCTTTATACATTTAGCTTCCATTTATATCATCTAATTTCAGCTTTCTTGTTCATTCTAGCGATTTCTTCCGATGAGTTCAAGATGAAAAGCTTTAGTATGTTTGTATTCAATGATATTCTTCAAAAGTGCTAATTGTTATTAGTTAACTAAATGGCTAGGACTTTTAAATCATCTTCATCCACTCATATAAATTTGAGATCGAAACGTCTTTCAGAAAATTGCTTAATTTCAACATGATTGTCTTTCTCACAAATCTATTTTTTGTTCACAAATCATAATCACATTGTATCACTAAACAGCTAAGATCACAAGTCTCTCCAACACAGACAGTCACGCTATACATAAAGTTAAAAGGTGATTCCATTTGCAAATAGAGAATACCAAGCGATACTAACCACTTGTATGACATTTTATTTAGTGTTCCAGAGTATGTTTTGTCGAGTCGAGAGGAAACATGGGGGAGCATACTCAGAAACACCTGTTATTTTCATTCATTTTTGCTTTTATCATAGATTAAAGATAAAGACTGGTAGTGGTAAAATTGTGGATCAAGGGTTTCAGGTGCAAAATACCCATTCAAATTCAATATTGTTTAAATATTGCCTTCAGAGGTTTAGATAGCAATACTTCAACCTAAAAACAGACATATATGCCCAAATGTTTAATGTTGAAGTGCATTCGCAATATCTATCCAGGCCGGACTGATATGATAATTTACCAAATATATTAATTAGTAGGCGGTTTCCCGGCAAAATTTGTATCATCACGTATTTAATAGTCAAAACATTTTCTTTCATATGATTGGTAATAAGAGCTTCCATTTCATTTTTTGGGAGGGGGGCGTTTCCAAAACTGGTCTATACCTTTAAATAAATCAAATAATAAAACATCAAAAGAGGGCTTTGTATTAAAGAGCTGAACACCATGAAACAGAGGAACCATTTCTGACTGGTCTAAGACTAGACTGGTCTACTTACAACAATGGATCTCCTGTTGAAGTTGATTGCTGTGATGCATAGTATCTGGTGACTCGTACAAAAAGAAACAATAAGAGACAATACAAGTGGAAAGTTAGCATTTGAAACATTAAAAACTTGAATTTCAAATCGGATTCTGAATTCTACACATATCTCACGAGTCACGATTCGTTCTGATGGCAATGATAGCACAAATTTTCATGGTGGATTTCATACTTCTTTTGAGGCAAAATGAAGTACACTGTAATCAATATAATTATTTAGGACCCCTCGCATCCAATAATGAAAAACTACTGACAAGTCAATGAGAAACACATTCCAAACCACACTTAGCTGCATTACTATCCTGGCTGTGTATTAAAAGCTGTGCTATTGATTCTCAACATTTCAAACACTTCAGTACAAAACTCAATTGATTTCACTAAAACTCACTACTTTAGTCCGTTTAGTGACAATTGATGACACCTAAATTGCAGTAAAATACAATTTTTCCAACATACCGATGTTAGAAATTCAAATTGTAAGTCTAGAACTGTCATACATGCCGATCAGCCACATCGGCATGATTGTGTGCATTTGTGTATTAATGAGAGTATTGACTATTCATGTGTGCCTATTAACACGTACATGTAGTGCAGTGCTAGAGGTCAATACGCATTAGCATTGACTCTCTAGACGCTTTGCTGGAGTGATTCCGAACAACAACAATGTTTCCTGCAACTGAAATGGAATCAAAATTTTCCTGTGCTTTTTATTCTTTCTGTTGTTGAAATTCATCATGGTAGGGAGGCCAATGCCCAAATCTAACTTTTTAATTACGAATTTGTTTAAAATAAAACAAAGATTAAAAGAAAGCATTTACTTTCACTAAGAAAACTCACCCATCTGCCGACTCCAGAAGTTCCATAAAATAGGAGATATCCAGCTTGTAAACACTCCCTTCCTTCTACGCCTTGGCCGTACGCAAGAGCCTTGAAACAGATAAATTCATGTCGCGAAATTACGTTGATAATTAGACAGGCCCGAGGCAATGGGCGTGTCATTGTCCGGACAAAGTTCATGATGAAGTTTAAAACTTCGCGCGAAAGTGCAATCACTCAACAGCGGCTAGCCTTGAATCGGTCGCACACGTACACACCGACACAGGCTAGGCAAGCCCCGATGCAGGCTGAAATCCAGCCATCAATGTGCGAACGATTACATCTTCTACTACTACGAGCCGAAGGCGATGGTTCAAAAATGAAGAAGAGATATCAAAATTGGCAGGAAATAAATGTATATAATTCATTGATATTTACCTTAGATGTGTATTCCAATAATTTGATTTCCTCATGAGTATTCCTTATTATCAACGATCGAGAAGTTACGAGGTCCAATTAACATCCATCTTGCAGCGAACACAACCCGGAGTACAATAGGACAGCAGCATGCGTAGCGCATTTCTCTCACTCTCTTTCTCTCTCTCTCTCCCT
This sequence comes from Strongylocentrotus droebachiensis, assembly GCA_035222895.1. Classification (NCBI taxonomy): domain Eukaryota; kingdom Metazoa; phylum Echinodermata; class Echinoidea; order Camarodonta; family Strongylocentrotidae; genus Strongylocentrotus; species Strongylocentrotus droebachiensis. Next base: position 3,358 of record JAVYIG010016363.1, on the reverse strand, counting down.
TTCGCTATACGTAACATACACACTCACTAACCATGTATCATACAACACACTTCAAATCATGGCTTTCATTTCAATTCTCAATTGGAGTATAGACTGCTCATGTAGACTTTTTTTTGTACTTAAATATCTTTTTTAACACTTCTCATACATTACTGCACGACACTCGAATCTAGTGCTGTGAGAATAAGGTACTAGGGTCTATAAATAAGACTACGCTTTGCGCACGATCTGACCGGAGGCTCAGTGGAGCTCAGACATATGTCGCAATACCCTTTATTTTTGGCGCGAACAATGACGTCACCGGTCACAGTTTTCCTTCTCATTTTGAGATGGCTGTAGCTATAGGGCTCAAACCAACGCAAGATTGACATAATCATCGTACTCTATCTACCTTCGCATGTTCAGTTTGTTAAATTCTGTATTTAAAAAGATATAATCTTTTTTCTTTATATTTTCTAGTTGTTAGAAGTGGCAATTGTGAACATCTGAAATGTTGATCTCTATCAAAAGTTCTTTACTCAAAACGGATCCCATATTTTTAGGGTCTACCTTCAGCCAATGAGAAGGTTTTTAGTGATCAAACCTCTACCCCCTCTAGGATTTTCTTAGTCTGTGATGCGCGTTCGTAAAGTTGTTCTGCTACGACAATTATTGGACTCAAATACGTCAAAATCTGCAAGATCGTCAACAAATGGTGAAAGACTGTTACAGATCCGTGATTATACTTATAGGTAGATCTATGTTGTGAAATGTATAATTGTATTTTCTTTTCTTATTTTCATCAATTTTTTTTTTTACATCATTTTTTTCCCTCTGCTAATTTTTTGAAGTGGGCGACGAGCGCACAAATCGTACTTCGTAGGCGTAGAAGCCTTACGCCCGGGCATTGGCCTCCCTAATCATGGAAAGAATATCATACAGCAGGTTGTACAAAATATTGAATTAATGTACTGCAGTACAGTATTGTCCGTCTTAATACTAGGCCAGGATAGTAATGCTGCTATGCCTATGTGTGATTTTACTTACAATTTCGATTTCCATTCAATGATTCATATTTTCGGAACGGACGCAACTGCGCAAAGACTGAAAATTTGTTGATCTTTTGTCAATATTTTCATAATTTTACTGTCAATTGACTCAATTCTAAAGAAAATTTATACACAAGTTAATTTTACGTTCCTCTTTCTATTGTTGATGTCGAAATCTGAACAATTCTGTCAGATATGGAAGTTGGAACTGTCCAAGATCGCGATTTAAGCTATAGGCATAGCTAGGTCAAGCACGAACTATCGTCACACCACCAAACTTCGCGTGTGGGACTGAGACATTTTAAACAGATATTCATAATGGCAAATAACGTTTCAATACGAGGTAGAAGACTAAAAATGACAACTAAAGTATACTTATAATCTGAATGCCCTCGATGTCTCATAGGATTTGTCAGGTTTTCTTGCGCTTTTACTCATTTTTACGGCATATTCATGACTTCCAAAACCGTAAACTTGAATCAAGTTATGTGTATGGGGTCTGCAAGAAGTCACTTAAAAAAGAAAAAAGAAATAAAATCTGTACACAGGACTAAACTAAAGCGGCTAGGGTGAGGGGGTGGGGGGGGGGGGCAGGTGGGAATAAAACGAAACCAGTGACCAGAGCAGTGGCAGCGATCCAGGGGACGGCGTGTGTGTGTGTGGGGGGGGGGGGGGGGGGTAGATGGTCTTTTCCTGGAATTTTTCAGAGGCATATTAGTTATTACCCTATGCCCAGAACACGTACCCTACCCCCCCCCCCTAACACACACAAACACAAATGAAGAAGAAAAACACTGGGGGGAGGGGGGGATTGTGAGCCATTAAACAATAGATAACATATTTAAAAAATTATAAATAACAAAAATAATCGAATCCTTTTTTTTTATAATTCCCCCCTTTCACTTCCGATAAATGCCCCTATTGAAATCTGATCGATGCCCCTTTTCTTTCAAGAATGCACTTTTTCATTTATCATAAGTGCCCCTTTTTCATTCTCATAAGTGTCCCTTTTCATATTTGGTCAGTGCCCATTTTCAGGTGCGATAAGTGCCCCTTTTCACCTATGATAAATGCCCCTATACAAATCTGATGGGTGCCCCTTTTCCGTCGACAAATGTTCATTTCCCATTCTCATAAGTGCCCTATTTCTTCCCTGGTGAGTTGCCTCTTTTTAGGTGTAAGAAGTCCCCCATTTTCACTTATGATAATTACCCTTTGTACTTTGACACGTGTTCCTTTTCTTTTCTAATAAGTGTCTTTTCCCTTTCGATAAGTGTCCCCTTTTCCTCTAATTATTAAACATGTCGCTAATTAATAGCAACTGAAGAGCAATTTCCCCAAAGTTCGCACGCTCGCTTTTATATTATCAAAGGTCTTTTCAGGCTTTCAATATATTATATTCATATCCAAATTCTGAATTTCTTGGAAGTGTATTTAAACGTCGGCCTGCAGCCTCTGTGAAATACGATACCACTAAATAAATTCTAAATTTGACGGTTCATATATTTTGTCATATTGAACGCCGGAGCATGCAATATTTGTATAGTTTCTATTTTATTTTATTTTTTTGAGTGGTCTCGTGCCGGATAAGCAACCGCCTAGTAAGTGGAAGGTATCTGGTTCGATCCCCAGCTAGTGTATTTTGTTTTAAAGCCCAAACGGGCCTGTGGTGAGGGGGGGGGGAGCAGCTGAGTGTAGGAAAAAAACTGTTAGGGAGCCCCTTTGGGGGGCCTTTTTTTTTTTTTGGGGGGGGGGGTCTTTTTTTTTCTTTTTTTTTTCTTCAAAAGCACAGTGTTAACAACTAAAAGTGAACCAGGTAATCGCAGTGAGGCAAAGTGGTCTCGTGGATAAGCAACCGCCTAGTAAGTGGAAGGTATCTGGTTCGATCCCCAGCTAGTGTATTTTGTTTTAAAGCCCAAAAGGGCCTATGGTGAGAGGGGGAGCAGCTGAGTGTAGGAAAAAAACTGTTAGGGAGCCCCTTTGGGGGGGGGGTCTTTTTTTTGGGGGGGGGGGTCTTTTTTTTTTCTTTTTTTTCTCAAAAGTACAGTGTTAACAACTAAAAGTGAACCAGGTAATCGAAGTGAGGCAAAGTGGTCTCGTGGATAAGCAACCGCTTAGTAAGTGGAAGGTATCGGGTTCGATCCCCAGCTACTGTATTTTGTTTTAAAGCCCAAAAGGGCCTATGGTGAGAGGGGGAGCAGCTGAGTGTAGGAAAAAAACTGTTAGGGAGCCCCTTTGGGGGGGGGTCTTTCTTTTTTTTTTTTTTGGGGGGGGGGGTCTTTTTTTTTTTTTTTTTTCTTCAAAAGCACAGTGTTAACAACTAAAAGTGA
>JAVYIG010016362.1:12500-31510 GCA_035222895.1 Strongylocentrotus droebachiensis | reverse complement strand
CCATTACACCTAGCCGTTAGAGGAATGCATTCTCCTGAATTGCATCTAAACTGACCCGAACAGTCTTCCACTATCGGACAGGCATCTTCATCTTCGTTGCCAAAGCAGTCTCGAACACCATCACAAACAGCGATTCTTGGGATGCAGTATCCAGGAGGACAGGTGAACTCACCCGGACACTGATCTCCTATAATGGGACAATTTAATTCATCCTCTCCTCGTGAGCAGTCTTGGGTGTTATCGCAGATCTTGGTAGCTTCAATGCAGCTACCGTCATCACATTCAAATTCACATCTTTTGCAATCGACTTCATCTTCGCCATCGAAACATTCTTCCCTGCCGTTGCAGACATAACTCCTTGGGATACAGTTCCCTCTGTTGCATTCAAATTCATGTCCACATTCTGGTCGGCAGCCTTCCTCGTCTTCCCCGGCAGAGCAGTCTGGTATGCCATCACAAACATTATCACCACCAATACAATGGCCATTATAGCAGGTAAATTCGGTGCTGTCACATCTTTCAATGATAGGACAGGAACTCTCGTCCAGGCCATTTGAACAGTCCCGACGTCCATCACAGATGTACCGTATTTCAATACACAAACCTGTCTGACAATTGAATTTACCAGGGCAGATTTCTTCTGATTCACAGTTCTGCTCATCTGTACGATCTGGACAGTCTTTGTAAGTGTCACAAACTCTACTAGACTCTATACAGGTTCCATCGCCACATCTAAAGCCATTGCAAGGGTTCGTTAAGGGGCAACTTGATTCATCTTCACCATCATAGCAATCTCGAACTCCATTACAGACAGCTGAATTAGGTATACAGTTTCCAACGCCACACACAAATCCATCAGAACACGGACTACTGATCTGGCATCCTCCTGCTTCGTCTTCTCCTTGATAACAATCACGTATTCCGTTGCATCTAGCTCTTAGAGGGATACACTGTCCGTCGCTACATTTAAATTGTCCTGGACAATCTTCAATGATGGGACAACCATCCTCATCATCCCTGCCATAGCAGTCTGGGATGCCGTTACATCTACCCGTTAGAGGAATGCATTCTCCTGAATTGCATCTAACTGACCGGGGCAGTTTTCCACTATCGGACAGGCATCTTCAATCTTCGTTGCCAAAGCAGTCTCGAACACCATCACAAATAGCGATTCTTGGGATGCAGTATCCAGGAGGACAGGTAAACTCACCTGGACACTGATCTCCTATAATGGGACAATTTAATTCATCTTCTCCTCGTGAGCAGTCTTGGGTGTTATCGCAGATTCTGGAAGCTTCAATGCAGCTACCGTCATCACTTTCAAATTCACATCGATTGCAACCAACTTCATCTTCGCCATCAGAACAATCTGACCTGCCGTTGCAGATATAGCTCCTAGGGATACAGTTCCCTCTGCCGCATTCAAATTCATTTCCACATCCTGCTGGGCAACTTTCCTCGTCTTCCCGGCAGAGCAGTCGGGTATGCCATCACAAACATTATCACCACCAATACAATGACCATTATAGCAGGTAAACTCGGTACTGTCACATCCTTCGTTGATAGGACAGGAACTCTCGTCCAGGCCATTTGAACAGTCCTGACGTCCATCACAGATGTACCGTATTTCAATACAGAAACCTGTCTGACAATTGAATTTACCAGTGCAGATTTCTTCTGATTCACAGTTCTGCTCATCTGTACGATCTGGACAGTCTTTGTAGGTGTCACAAACTCTGCTAGACTCTATACAGGTTCCATCGTCACATCTAAAGCCATTGCAAGGGTTCGTTAAGGGGCAACTTGATTCATCTTCACCATCATAGCAATCTCGAACTCCATTACAGACCTCTGAGTTAGGTATACAGTTTCCAGTGCCGCACTGAAATTCACAAACCGTGTTGCAGTTATTTTCGTCTTCTCCTTGATAACAATCACGTATCCCGTTGCATTTAGCTCTTATAGGGATACACTGTCCATCGCTACATTTAAATTGTCCTGGACAATCTCCAATGATGGGACAACCATCCTCATCATCCCCTGCCATAGCAAGTCTGATATTCCATTACATCTAGCCGTTAGAGGAATGCATTCTCCTGAATTGCATCTAAACTGACCCGAACAGACGTCCACCACCGGACAGCCACCTTCATCTTCGTTGCCAAAGCAGTCTCGAACACCATCACAAATAGCGATTCTTGGGATGCAGTATCCAGGAGGACAGGTAAACTCACCTGGACACTGATCTCCTATAATGGGACAGTTTTAATTCATCTTCTCCTCGTGAGCAGTCTTGGGTGTTATCGCAGATCTTGGTAGCTTCAATGCAGCTACCGTCATCACATTCAAATTCACATCTTTTGCAATCGACTTCATCTTCGCCATCGAAACACTCTTCCCTGCCGTTGCAGACATAACTCCTTGGGATACAGTTCCCTCTGTTGCATTCAAATTCATGTCCACATTCTGGTCGGCAGCCTTCCTCGTCTTCCCCGGCAGAGCAGTCTGGTATGCCATCACAAACATTATCACCACCAATACAATGACCATTATAGCAGGTAAATTCGGTGCTGTCACATCTTTCAATGATAGGACAGGAACTCTCGTCCAGGCCATTTGAACAGTCCCGACGTCCATCACAGATGTACCGTATTTCAATACAGAAACCTGTCTGACAATTGAATTTACCAGGGCAGATTTCCTCTGATTCACAGTTCTGCTCATCTGTACGATCTGGACAGTCTTTGTAAGTGTCACAAACTCTACTAGACTCTATACAGGTTCCATCGTCACATCTAAAGCCATTGCAAGGGTTCGTGACGGGGCAACTTGATTCATCTTCACCATCATAGCAATCTCGTACTCCATTACAGACAGCTGAGTTAGGTATACAGTTTCCAGTGCCGCACTGAAATTCACAAACCGTGTTGCAGTTATTTTCATCTTCTCCACTGTAACAATCACGATTTCCATCACAGACTTTGTTTTGCGGTAGGCAGGAGCTATCACCACACAGGAATCCATCAGAACACGGATTACCGCCACAGGCGTAACTCTCCTCATCTGAATTATCACCACAATCGTTATAACGGTTACAAACGTTCTTTGCGTCGATGCAATTACCATTTCCGCAACGGAATCCTGTCAAACACCTGTCATCTGGACAACCAGCCTCGTCATCTCCTCCAGAGCAGTCTCTCCGGCCATTGCAAACAGCAGAATCAGAATACACAAAACCATCTCTGCATTTAAATCCCCTGCACTCTTCTGGACACCTTATTTCATCCTCGCCTCTCAAACAATCAGGTCGACCGTTGCATACACTGGCCGTGTCAATGCATCTCCCATCGTTGCATCTAAATCCAGAACAAGCCTCCGGGCAGTTGATTTCATCGTCTCCTCGTGAGCAATCTGGTCGCCCATTGCAGACATCTCTAGCGTCTATACACGAACCATCGGAACATGTGAACCCAGAACAGTCCTCAGGGCAGTTAATTTCGTCTTCTGCTGCAGGGCAATCAGCATTGCCATCGCAAAGGCTTGATAGTGGTATACATGTGCCATCAGCACATTGAAAGGCAGTGCACCCTGGCAGACAATTTTCCTCATCTTCTCCCTCGGAGCAGTCTCGAGCTCCGTCGCAAACTGAGTTGATATTGGTACATTCCCCATTGTTGCACTCAAAACCATCGATACAATCAGGTGCTGTGAAGCAAGACACTTCTGTTTCATCTCTGCCATCGATACAGTCCAAATTGCCATCGCAGATTCTTGTAGACTCTAGGCAGTAGCCAGTGCGGCATGAGAACAATCCTCGACAACTAGGTGACTCTGGACATCCTGCTTCATCAACAGCACCGTAGCAATCAACCCATCCATCGCAGAAGGCCTCGCCTGGACACACTGTCCTGTACTGCACATTTTAAGATCAGCGTCTAGATCACATTGTGGAAGTTCCCTGCAGGATACCTCGTCTTCACCATCGGCGCAGTCGACTTGACCATCACAGATCAAGGACGCCGGGACACACGTCCCATCCATGCACTGGAAATCACCGCCACACTGCGTCATTACGCAGTCCTCCTCATCCTCACCCTCGCTACAATCAATGAATCGATCACATAGCCGACTCCTTGAGATGCACTTGCCTTCATCACACCGGAAGTCACCCCCACAATCATGTGGCACAACCAAAGGGCAGTTACCCTCGTCTTCCCCTCCTAAGCAGTCATTCGTTCCGTCACATACTTTCACTTCTGCAAGGCATCCTACTCTACTACCTACGTTGCAACGTATCTCATTTTGGCGACACGTTGGTTGCGTTGGGTGCGTTGGACGCGTTGGTTGCGGTGGTCGCGTTAGTTGCGTTGGTTGACTGATGCATCCACGTTCATCCTCTCCTCCAGAACAATCTACTCTCCCGTTACACACCCAACCAAAAGATAGGCATCGGCCATCGGATGAACACTCGAATTTACCCGGACATGCTGCTACCACTTGACAGTTCTCCTCGTCTTCTCCTGTAGCAGTAATATAGGGGAAGAGAGTCGAGAGAAGAAAATTAAAATATACCGATAACCAGATGATTTAAGTACGATATCTTTGTTTCACACACTAGTTGAAATGTACTCTTCATCATACGTATTATATTAATTTAATACAGATATTGTCATTGATTTTGAAATTTTAGATGAGATCCGATCATACCAATTCAGCTCCATTTTCCAAAAATAAAAGGTAGCTGTTAATTTTATAATTTCATAACTATACGTGGGCCGGGCAACGAACAGCTAACATTTGCATTGGCTAGAATACAACGTATGAAGTGCTATCTCGTTTTGTCAACGGCTGGTTTAGAATTATCAAATATTTTTTGGGCCTCACAAATATAAGGAATGGTTATATTTATATATAATCATTTCAACCGTCTCTGGACCGATTTTGATCAAACAAAGATAATTTTATCATTTAAATTGTATGCTCTTTCAAATTTGACACTCAATTTTTTATTATTTCACCAAAAAAAAATATTTTGCGTAGTGCCCTTTATACCAAAACTCAGCTGTCCCTTAAGTAAAATGAACTTAACTATGATAACGAGCACTCACTTATAATATATATCTTAAAGAGTGAAACAATAATACTTATTCTCTTAAAGGCTTGTCGATATTCAGAATACTATGTAGATGTGAAAAGAACTGTTTCCTAATATCTCACCATTTCGGCAGTCTTGTTCTGAGTCACAAAGAGCTGATCGAGGCAAGCATAGTCCTTCTGGACATTCAAACTGATCATTCCCTGTATAAAAAACAGTTGTTGAGCCAAATAAATGATACAAAAAGGATAAACATGACGATATAGATGATGATGATAAACATGATCACAATAATAATAACAATACTACTGCTACTACTAATGACGCCTGGCTGGAATGCTCCCCAGGGAGTGGAGAATGTGCATGCATTGTGTGCGGGTAAGTCTGAATCCGATGACCGGGGTAATAATATATATATCTGTAAAGCGGTTTGAGAGGTCTTTCGGTCCTGAAAAGTGCTACATAAGAACTAGCTATTATTATTATTATTATTATAATGACAACAATAGCAATGATGATAAAGGTGGCATTATTCCCTGAATGTCTTCAGGAAGCCAATTACTTATCCTTGGTTTAGTATTACATGTTGATGAATGATTTATGGAGGGATACATAATGAAAATGGAGTAATTATTTTACATCGAAGAGCATACATGGCAGGGTTAATTGCGCATAATGAGATTTGCTATCCTGGGGGGGGGGGGGGGGGGGGGGGCATTCATAGGTGAGACAATTGTCATAGGGGTCGTCTTCATGGATGGTAAGTCCGGGAATCATTTCCCAGATATTGTTTTCCGTTCGAGGGTAATTGTCAACAAATATTATCAGGGAGAAACTGTCTAGATGTAAATGTTCAGGGTGGTAGTTCGAGGGTAAGTGTGTAGTGTGGGGTTGTAGCCCGAATAGTAGTCCTGTGGTTTTTCACAAAGATCCTAAGTCGAACTTGACTCTAACTTGGTTTTAAAAAGTATGGAGAGCCATTTGTAATCTTAAAATATAATATATTCAAAAGCTAGAATTAAAGCATTTTAAACCTTTTACAAATTCCCGATCTATTTTCATAAATGTTAAGTCCAACTTAGAGATAAGTTCAACTTAGGATCTTTGTGAAACCCCCCCCCCCCTCCCGGGTGGTAGATTTAGGATAGTTGTCGGCGGGTAGTTGTCTAGAGGTAGTATTACGGATACAAGTTTGATCAAAGGAACTTACGACATGAGAAGCAGTCTTGTTCATCTTCTCCGTACGAACAATCGTAAGTCCCGTCGCAAATCGTCTCGAGTTGAATGCACCGCCCGTCGTCACACTGATATCTGCTTGAGCACGGCTCAGTGATCTCTATTCCACTGCAGTCTAGTTCGTCTTCCCCAAAGTAGCAATCGTGGACTCCATCACAGACATATTGCTGGTAAGATATATTTTAAATATTAGAAGATAAAATAATGTGTAACTTAAAGGTAATACAAAGTTTTGGGAAATTTTGAAAATTAGGTGGATAGTGATTCTTTACACTTTTTTTAATATTTTTGGATGCCCCTGTGGATGTATTATAAGCACTGGAAAATTTAGCCCCTAAAACACTTCTGCTTTCGAGAAAAATTGAATATAACAATTTACCGGTGCTCCCGGTAAATTTGATAAATTTCAAATCGCGCCTACGGCCGTACAATGGTAGCTGCGACCATGAAAATTTCAGAATATGTAGTTGTGATATATCATTTCAAACGGGAATAGCTAATCGGTCGATTTTAGTCAAGAAACATTGTTTTATAGCTTAGTTAATATCTTGACCTTGAGAGGGAGCTATACAACATAAAGAGTTTATTATTTACAATTTCATATTTTAGACTCGATTTCAACCGCGAACAACGATCACAGAATATTGTAGGGTCGCATATTGTATGCTTCCAATATGTTCATTCAGAACCAAATTCATGACCCCATACCAAACTACTTTGTATTACCTTTAAACTAAGATTAACTAAGTCAACACGTATCCAACATTTCTTTGTAAACATGTAAAGCGCCATGTTTCAACAGAGCTTCCTGTCGGGAAGGACACAAGTACAACTGTACGAAATTGAATTCAATTTTTGTAATTTTCTCTATAGACTTCTCTTCCTTCAAAGAACCGCTTAATACATGTAATATTAATTTGCTCCTGGGATTGTATAGAATGGGATAAGCTCTGAAACATTCTAGCAAAATAGGAATAATGAGTCTTTAAAACAAAATTTGCGAATGCAAAGTTTAATTTCTTCACCATAATTTATTTGGATATAATATGCAATATCTAGGTGTGCAACCTAACCCAAGTTATTTTTCGAAGGAGGGGGAGGGGGTGGACGCGTTTGGCGACCATTGGAATATAATGGTATATTTTATTGATGTATAAACCCATATAATTCTATCATTTATTGTTGTATAACTCGATTTAAAGAAAAATCGGTTCGATCTAAACAAAATCTATTAAAGAATATTATCATATTATAAGATCATAAGGACCAATATAAGGTCTCACATTGTCTACGCAGGCATCGTTGTTGCACTTGAATTGACCAGGTGGACATGTCTGAGTAAGGCAGGCTTGTTCGTCTTCCCCTTCTAGGCAATCAACGTGACCATCGCATAGCAGTCTTGAGTCACGCAGGATCCTGGGATACAAACACCATGATATATGCATCAAGAAGGAAAAAAAAGAATTGTTCTGCTGTATGTAATTTTCCTTCTGTTTTGCTATTTACACTGCAGTGTAAATTGATTATATGATATATATGTTTACAAACAGAATATTGATTTGTTATATTGCATTGTAAATTGATTTATATGTTTATAAACAGATTATTGATGTACATCAAAGAAGTTTAATAAATACAATCCAATATAATACATGCAGATATATGAAGAGAGAGAGAGAGAGGGGGGAGGGAGGGACGAAGAAATAAAAAAGGAGGTAGAAAACAAAATGACAGAAAGAACTAAAAGATACATATATATATTTATATAAACAGACAGAGAGTTAAATGGCAGCCAGGTCCAGAAAAAAGCTGCAGCCTGCCCTTAACAATTTATCTCCATGACAAAAGTAAATTTGTAATATGTAATTTAAAGTTTGCTCGTTTAATTTGATAGCTCTAATTTGTTTTAATGAAAAGTTGATACTTAGGCAAAAGAGGTCAACCCTCACCAACAAAAATGTGCCAGTACACTTTTACAATATGCCTACCAAGTATTATGGATGGAGTGATGATTGGTGTTACCCGGTAGGATGCTTAAATTAGCAAGTGTGCGTTTGTAAAACTGACGCCTTTCTGGAATGCTCCCCAGGGAGTGGAAAATGTGCATACATTGTGTGCGGGTAAGCCTGAATCTGATGCCCGGGGTAATAATATGATTGAAGGGCCCTCAGGGAGAACAGTAGAAGTACTGATGAGGCTACCCTGGGTACACACCACATATCAGTATTATTATTGGTGTTACCTGTACTGCATTTGAATTCATCCTCCTTGCATTGTGTTCTGGAGCATCCCACCTCATCTTCCCAGTTGGAGCAGTCCTCTATCTGATCACAGAGCCAGTAGTCCGGGATGCATTCACCGCTCTGGCACCGTGTCTGGTCAGGAGGGCAGGTGCTTATCGAGCAACTTTGTTCGTCCTTAAAAAGATAATATTGAACATTGTATTTAATATCGTACCCACAGAGGAGGGTTCTGGTACTATACTATATAGTGTATCTGGATATCTGGACGGGGCCAACATTATAGAGTACCGAAGATGTGACATAAAACTCAAACTTGACCTCTATGCCTTTACCTTGACAGCAAGCCGTGAATACTTGATAATTAATACCTAGGAATGCCAGGATCCCTTTATCTCCACCCCTTCTTTTCAATGTGCATCTTTTTTCATAAATAAAATGAATGAAGTTCTGATGATATGAATTATCTGATCAACCAAAAGTTTGCCGAAAATATCTCGAACTTCATTACAGACAGCTTCATTTTACTAAAAACGCATTTTAATTTCGAATCTTTTCATGTCAGGACAAGAGCAATGTGTATTATTATGTTACTAATATTGAATACCAATAAAGACAACCTGTTATTTACTTGTATTACCTAACTCCCTTCTTTCTATAATTGAATATATATACTCTCATAATATCAGAGACTGAAACCATTCTTACCTCTCCGCCTGGGCAATCATACAGCCGTCCATCACAAACCTGCTGAGACGGAATACATTTACCACTCTCACATTGGAAGGACGCCCTCGGACATCGGTAAGGGTATGATGGCGCCTGGAGAAATATGAAATTTAAATTTCATTTTTAATTTATTTTCCAATATTGGAAATTTGTTTTGCTCACATTTTACAAACGTACAAAGAATCAAAATAAGTTTACATACATAATATATTATTTACTTTGACATAGAAATTCTTCAGAATATTGCTATAGAGACATTTTCTTACGTTATTATAAAATAAAATAAGATAATTATTTGTAACTGTTCGAGTGAACGGATGGCCCGAAAAGGTTACCAAAATAACATTACAAAAATAAAGAGGAACGAGGATTCGAACTGAAAACACGGTTAATTAGGAGGACAGGGGTGCGCCTAAATCTTTTGGTATTTTGCTTAGAGCTGACACAAAAAGGAAAGAAAGAAAGGTTAGTATTCCTACTTTTTTCCCCTATGCGTACACCACTCTCCCCTTTTCAAACTGCAAAGTGTTGTAAATGATAATATAATGCTTTCACTAACGGGAACACTGTAAGACTATACATACATTCAATTTTTATATCACTAACTTTCGATAATTACTTCATTTCATGAAAATGCGCCCAATTATCTGACTCATAAAAGCTATAACAAATTGGTCGTTTTATTTAAGTCTTGATACAAATTTATAAGAAGAATAACTCGCAAAACTTCGTTGTTTTCAAAAGAATAATAAAATGAAGAAAATAAACTTACCAGTTGCCTCTCCTTTAGATGTAGCTTTGTAAAGTTTGTCGATCGAACTGAAATGTGAAAAGGGAAATGATTAAATCAAATATATATTCTTGACACGTAAGCTTAGAAATCAACAAAATATAGCATTACCGAGAAAGTGGGCCGGGAATTTTTTTTGGATAAATATGGTTACATATAATGCAATAAAAAAAAAAGTTATTTCTATATTATAGAACTAGCCATTGCCAATAATATATTTCAAATTGCAGTAAAACATGAAACTAAAGATACAGTTGAGATCGTGAACAATAACTGTATATTCTTTAAGATGCGAAGAAGTGTAGCAATTTCGATGATTTTTATGTTGGTATTTACGCCCAGGCGTCCATAATCATGGAGGAAAAAACTCCATCTCTGACCCCTTTGGCCTTCGCATCCCTTCAGTTCAGTTTCAGTTTATTTTATTTCTTGCACGGCACCAACTTCAGCCAAAGGCCGTTCTTCTGTTGGTCCGTGCGCAATATAAACATTACATGTACAATTATAAGATAACACATATTATCATAACATATGAAATATTTAAAAAAAAACAACAAACAAACAAACAAGAACATAAGTATACAAAGAAAAATGAAAATTTACAAACCAAGATACTACTACCCAGCCCCCCCCCCCCCCCCCCCGTCGGCAGTTATTCTTCCCAAACAGCGTTTATTTTAGATTTTATAGTTATATAAATAGATATTTAAGTGAACAAAATATAAAATTAATATTTATATTACCTTGATTTAAATACAGAGAAAGACATATTTTTTACTTTCATAGGTAGCTGATTCCAAAATGTAATGCCTCTATAACATAAGCTCCTTTTCTTAAAATTCGTATGTGGTTTTGGCAGTTCTAAGGTTTTATGAGCATTTCTCAAGCTATAATGATATTCTTTAATAACAAAGTACTTTCTAAACCCACCATATATCATTCCATTCACTATTTTATACAAAATACATAGAACATGTTCATCTCTCCGTTTTGATAGATTTTCTATTTTCAGACAAAGAAATAAATCTCGGCTTGGGAACCTCCATTCAACTTGAAGTACCACCCCGAGTGTCCTATTCTGTAGCTTTTGCAAACTGTCTAAATTTCCTTTTCCGGTATTCCCCCAATTCTAAAATCCCTACCATCACCCTCCCCCTAATTTCGAGGACCAGTGAATACCTTGGCTGCGTTTCCACTATCTATATACGTACTCTCTATAGATAAATTTATGTGTTTTTCATCAACACTCATTAATTATATTCCATTCTTTTTAATTTTGCATAATTACATATTGTCTAATAAGCAAGTTCTTAAATATTATCTGCGCGTGGGCAGATAAAAGTCATTGTTCCCAAATTGTAAAACCTATCGAGACGAATCTGGTATCGTGCTTATGATAGTTTTATTCACCGACAGTACATTTATATGATACACAGGTGGACGTATGAAGCATTCTTCTCAAGAGGCGAACAAAAGGAATTATGAAGCACCTCCATCATTTCAGCAGTGATAATTCTAAAATGCACAAATGGGACGTATCCATTGTGTAAGAGATTTGTGGATATTTGGGCATCATGCATTCCGAAGCTATTAACGAACTGGTTTATTTCAGTTTATTCCTCTTTCTTTTATTCAGGCTTACATTAGTTCATTTTCAATAGACTCACCGTTATCTAGATGGCGGAGCACCCGTAATTTGGTCGATCGTTCGTTTTCCAACTGCAAACAAGGACCAAACACGATAGAATATATAGTTTATTTGCCTTTCTAAAGTTATGCAATGTCTCGGTACTGTTTTATTTGACACTGGCCGAGACATTAAACATTATATGTCAATTTAAATCAGATGGTAATTTTTCCATTTTCTTTCAAGTTTAAGGGTAAAGTAACAACCAAGTTTTACAATGTTGATATCCTAGATAAAGCATCGTCATAAATAAAGTACATTAATTTTTTTATTTTTTTTTGGAGAAAAAATACCAAAACACTTTCAATTTGTATTCCTTATCATTATGTGTATTCTTATTCACCCCGATTATCAAAGCCAATGACACAATCATAATGACTAGAATGAACATGTTACTACATGAATAGTACATTAACAGAAATGTAGAGATGCTTACCGAAACACCACGCCTCAAAAATCGTCTTGCCCTCTCCAACTTGTCATCCTCTGAACCGCTGCAAAGAATGATCAAAATCAGTAAACCAAATATCATTTGATTCTTCATGTTGGCCCAAACTTTGGATTTTCGTGCCTATTTGGGTTGGCAACAGTTTTCTTTCGTGTAGCTAGTCTGGGTGGACTTTCCCCTTCCGAACAGGCCTGCAATAAGTCGAGTACAGGCGTGGCATATGCGTATAGTGAAATGCATTCATTCACAGTCAGTAAGCCAAGTTCCCAGTTCAATGCTACACGATTATGTATGGCGATGATGAAGCAATGCTTGCTACGGAATGTTTAGCATTTGAACGTTCCGTATCAACGACTGCACGCACTGTGCGCATAAAAGAAAACAATGGAATATGCAGATGATGCTATGTCAGTTTGACCTCTTACAATCGGACAAAAGGTCTTGCATAGAGTTTAGGAACGGAGACTGGTCTAGGTTGAACCCTTCCCCTGTCACACCGCTAGACCGACTCTGAAGCGACCGACTATTGGCCATCTGGGGGGTAATGTAATCTGTTTGATCGGTGTGTCGTCGTCTATCAAGTCGGTGTAACCATAGACCTATTACGGATGGACATTCAACGTGATTCTTTCTTTGATCCTATGATAGTCACCGCCTTCTGATTATGTGCATCTTAATGAGAACATTCAGCTGTTTTAACAATAACGACTGCGTAAGCATTTTCGGTCATTGACAAAGGAGCAGTTTCCCTCTCTTGGGTTTTATTTGGATGGTGTGCTCTGTAAGAGTATGTCTTCAATAAAAACATCCCCGATGGGGAGCAGCAAAGTTGAAAAGCAGACGATTTTGGTGATATGAAATGTATTATTACTGATTCGCAAACTTTCGCACACACCCATGAACTTATAAAACAATTAGAAGGCCATGATCTGTATAAGCCCTGTGCGTTGTAATTCTGGAATATTATGAGGAAATTGGGGAAAACGGGATTTTAAATCGCAAACAATCCAAACAAAACCTATCTGGTAATATCAAAATGTTTTTCAAAAATAGAACACAGTACACGGAACAACAATTTCCAATTATTAACCAGAACTGCACATCGATTTCCCATGATTTAAGCGATTTATTATCTTCTGCGCATGTAGATTAACATGTTTAAAATCACTATCTTGATTCTGTCCCGGCTTATTGGCGGTGACCATCATGAGATCAAAGCGAAGAAACATGTACGGAATGTTATTGAGACGACATTGACGGAGACAATCACAATGAATTCGTTAAGAAAACGATGAATGTCCATTTGCAATAGGTCCATGGTGTAACCAAGGAGTTTTAAGAGCTGGAGACCCAACTGGCAACAAATTATTTCAAGCAGCTGCCGTTTTCTAAGGTTGCACAATATAATTTACAGGCCTTTGATATCCGAGGTTCGATGCCGCCAACATCATTGGAAATCTTGAGTAGTAATTATTTTTGTTCACAAAGAAATATCGTTAATATTTCATTATTTGAACTAACAAGGGGGAAAATCGAACAGATAATAATAATAATAATGCACAACATTTATTATGCGCTTAATACGGTTGTTTCTAAGCACACCATTGTCTGTCTACAAAATGTAATTACCAACCAAAACTTATAATCAACACACGAATTATAAATCTGTTTTTTTTTCAATAAATCATGCATACAATATTATGTAATAATAAACATGAAATCGAACAGACGATAAAATATGAATACAAAAGCCTAATTGTGTCAAGAAATTTGCTTACATTTAATTTGTGAAAAATAGTAAAATTTATAATCCTAAAACTTGCAATTTGACACCGATTACTTACATGCAAATGAAAATAAAAATTAAATTTGTTAATTATACAGTTCTTTATGATGTTATATGTCAGATTAGTGGTAACGCGTGCGCAGTCGAGTAATTTTGATTAATATTTCAGGAAATTTTGCTCCATTTCCTTTCGCTTGCCTCCTGTATAGGAATAAGCACGGTGTACTGCTCGTATTAGGGATTTTTATATTTGCAAGACGAGAACGTGGACTGCTACATGTGACATCCTTTTAAGGCAATGTGACGTCCTTTTTAGGCACTGGTCCGGCACATTGTCACATGTAGCAGTCCGCGTTCTCGTCGTGCAAATCTAAAAGTCCCTATTATCAGACGAGTGGTAGCGAAAAGTGATTATCATTACAAAAGCATATTTCCTTTTGAAAGTGGCCCGTTAGTTTGCAGCTAGGCAGGAATCTTTTGTCTACGTACCTGCTCCAGTTAAGCACATGCCTGACATATCTTCTCCTGTCAGTATCGAAGATGGTACAAAGGGGTTGAGCTAGATATGAATCCAGCTCTTAAAACTTCTTGCTGTGACTGAGGTATCATCATTGGGCGTGGTTCAGGGGTAACGTGGTGTAGACTGTGACGGAGAGTACTCGACGTAAGAGTACTTTAAATCCCAATATAGGCATCAGCTTTGCCTATTCTCTTCTAAATATTTTTCTTGTGATCTTAGAAGAAAGATGGAGGTCCTTATGCAGTTACTGACAATGTTACTATGTTCATTTTTCCTGGTTCACTGCAAGCCTGTGGAATTGGAGAACTGGAAAGGGTCACCAAAGAAACAGTCGGTAAGCTAACGGACTTGAAAAAGTCCTTTCAAAGTTATCTTTATTAGATTTATATCATGATGGTATGTTCCGATGTGTTTGTTTCTGTATAAACTATTTTCAAGCGTGAACGAATAAAATAAAATTTACATTAACATTATGTCGAAATTCGGCTCAATTACATTCGATCTGAATTGATAGTACTTCACCATCAAATGTGCCGGAGGGGGGGGGGGGGGGAGTTCATACCGTGAGGTTGTCATTTCCTTCTTCAATATAACTGCGTAATCAAGTGATTGAATTAGAGTAATATAATATGAAACATTAACAGAATTGAGAAAATGTATTTCTATACTAAGAAAATAATAGGAAACAATTGTATGAATGCTGGCATCAACAATGTTGATGGATAAAGTTGTAGAAAATATAATAAAATTAATACGACCGATTGAGATGGAAATCAGTCATAACTAATACATTTGTATCACCCATTTTAATATTTTCATCAGGTGTTACAAGCTCGGCCGACGGACTTTAGGGATGAGATTTCCGTGAGCAAAAGGAATGCAATTGGAAGTAAGTTTCTGTCTCCCATTTCGATTAAAACAACAATTGCTTTATGACGCCCGCTATATTATATACCCTCACATTAAACACCACCCCGAAATGAAATTAAATTGAATTGATCAACGCTTATATTACATGAATCTTTAAACCTTATAGATATGTTATATTATTAATTTATTTTGGATAGAAATTTCGCATTCAAATTCTCCAGGAGTTCATATGAGTTTTTGAAATTGTTAATTTAAAATGCATTCCAACCCTTGTAATAAGTCCCTTTGTAGTAAAGTAAACAACAACAAAAAGATAATAAGAATAGCAAAATTTTGAAATAATCGGAATAATATAGAAATAAGAGAGTTATGAATGTTTGAAAGTGAATCTCAAATTGCCAGTTTGGTCAGTGAAAATATCGTTAGTTTCTGTTTTTCCCCTAACTACATTCTCCCCTTGGGGCACTACCCAAAGTATATCATTTACAACATAACATTATTGGTACTCTAAAGAGAATAGACCATCCTGAGTCATCCACTGTTGAACATTTGAAAATGCTAGTACTTTGTTTTGTGTTGGAACAGCTGGGGAAGTTGCCCGTCAATACATTACAGAGAAATTGCCGATTCAGCCAATTTGAAGAGCCCATACCAGCAAAATTACAACTGTAACAATTCATAACTTTCTCATTTTTTGTCCGGTTTCACTCAAAATTTAACCTGTCTAATTTTCTGATTTTTATCTTCTTTCCTCGGAGAGTTGTTTGCTATATCAACGTTGGATTTTTCGTTAACATTTCCCCACTTGTTACAGCATAAATAGATGTCTGTTACCAAAATACATCGTTTAACATGACCAAATTGAAATATGTTATGGGAGTTGGATCTGATTTTTCCCCGTTGGTATTTCCATACAAGGTGCAAGTGCATAATTATATTCAATCTTTTATTCATTCATTCAACATTTATTAAAATTCATTTTCCAAAGTTATGGAATACACTCCCCAACGATATTAAAAACAGTTCATCCAAACAGTTCAATTCAAAAATCTAAGCAGGGAAATCTTAACTTCTTTATAATAGGTTCTTGATATTCTTGTTCGCTCTTCATTTCTACTGTCCTCCTATATACATGTAGAATTTTGCTGCTGCTGCAAGAAGTGGACTTCCTTTTTTTCATTGTTTATATTAATTTTTGATGGTAATTTTCTTTGTATAAGTATTGTTGATCTTTTTTTTTATGTATTTCAATTTGGTGGCCCCTTTTTATAAGCCCTTCTTTCTCCGGGGTCACCAAACAATCATTGTGTTCTTCTAAATGTTTGATGTAACTTATTTTGATTGTATATATTTTGATGGTTGAACAAATAAATGAATTGAATTGAATTAAATTCAGATTGCATACCACCTGGCACTGACGTCCCAGGGTTCCGCTGTGCAACCAGCCAGGAGTGCATCCCTTTGAGTCTGGTCTGCGATGGCGTCAATGATTGCGACTACGACGCCTACGATGAGACCGAGGAATCATGTAAGGTAGTCCAATGCGACGGGTTTCTCTGCCGAGATGGGGCGTGTCTCCTGACCGAGTTCGTGTGTGACGGCACCAATGATTGTAGAGACGGGATGGTAAGCATTAGAAATAGCAAGTCCAAGCTATATTGTCCCAAACGTTACCGAATTTCGTACATACATACATACATATTGATATTTATATAGCGCCTTTACATAAACATGCTCAAAGCGCTTTACACTAGTAAATAAAACAGAATAATTAGTTTGCTCTCCCAAGTGCATACACTTTAAATTTGTAATGTAAAGCTGTGTGTAATTAAAAATGTTTTGCACCACATGAACCAAGCCTTGTTCATACCTAGTAATAAGCCACTTCGTAAATACTATATCATGGAGATCTTATATCTCCATGGGCAAATAAAGGTCATTTGTTCCCAAATTGTAAAACCAATCGAGACGTATACTGGTACATCGTGCTCATGAAACTTATGTAATCAGTATTAATTTATGCACCGACAGTACTATTATATGATACACAGGTGGAATGGTTCTTCTCAAGAGGCATTCTTAAATGCACAAATGGGAAGTATCCATCGTGTAAAAGATCGGTGGATATTTTGAGGTCATGCGTTCCGAAGCTTTTTACTAACTGGCTTTAATATTGTGTTGATAACTCTATTAATGCTTTCCCGATACCAAATAAAGTGAAATGACACAATGGATTTAAGTTAATGCTTACAATTCTAAAATACTATGTAAGGTATGCGGCATCTAAAGACCAAAATTACATCGGACTTACCAAAGTAAATGAGGAATAACGATATCCATGTTGTATTGAAGTCTGCGTCGAGCCTTCACCCTCTTCCCTCTTCCCAGAACGCTTTTTAAAAGACCGGTGTGATTCTTGAAAAATCATTTTCTGTGAGAAAGAAAACAGAATTTTGTGGGATATTTCATAAATGAACGAAAGCATAACTTTCCTGTGTGTATTTGGTTTGTACAGACGTGTATCAATCAGATATGATTAGGTCTTGGGACATTCCTTTAAACGTCACCATCCGAAACACATAACTCAGTTTCGAACCTACGTCCTCGGCTGAATCAGTTTGTAACTTCTACTATTAGCTGGATTACAAGAGCACGCCACAACGCCTAATTTTCCTCCTTGCATCATTCACTATTCATACAGGATGAGATGGAATGTAGCCTGAACCAGTGCAGCGGTGGTGATCAGTTTCAGTGCCGAAGTGGGCGATGTATACCTCACTTCTGGCGGTGTGACATGCTCGAGGACTGTCAGCAAGGGGAGGACGAGTTAGAATGCGAGCACAATCAATGCCAAGGGGACGAATTCCGCTGTGACACCGGGGCATGTGTCATCCGCATTTGGGTGTGCGACGGACAGGTAGGTACTGGATGAATTTAAAAACATAAACAGAAAAACAAAAAGATAGATAAAAAGCCCCAGTGCACTACTTATAGCTACTTACGCCCTCTATATATAATCTACCTATAATCGGCGACCAGTTGGTCCCCCATGATCCTCATTTTCTTATGTTAATTGAGAGCTGATTTGATGAGATAACCACCTGTCAAGTGACCTTGCATAGTAGTCTAATCCCTCCTATACACTAGTACAGATGGGCTTTAAATAAACCCTGTTTCAAGAATATCGGCTTTTGTAACATACACCTCATCTGCGATGAAAAATATTGAGGATGTTGTCCTCTATCTTGGGAGAGAATCACCCTTTAATCGATATTTTTATTTTCAGAATGATTGCCCCAATGCAGAGGATGAGACGGTTGGATGTAACTTGGTACCTGCTGTCGTCTGTGCGGAAAGGCTCTTCCAGTGTGCAGACCAGTCCTGTATACCTGACTATCTGGTCTGCGATGGCAATACAAATTGTCCTGGAGGTATGGATTATGGCAAATCACAATAATACCTCCTGAAAGTAGTCGGGTGGATTTAAAAACACTTTTGGAAATAAACATGTCATGTATTCAAATTGCATGAGCACTATTTTTTTCCCCAATCCGTGAGAATTTGTTTTAGTGGAGAATCAGCCAGCCGGCGAACAAGCGGGGGGGGGGG
>JAVYIG010016362.1:0-10000 GCA_035222895.1 Strongylocentrotus droebachiensis | reverse complement strand
CATCCTTGTTATATAACAATATGTAGAGAAAGGCTTTCGTATAAAGAGTTGCACAATAACTACAAATCAGAAAGTTTAGCTTTGATTTGTTTTTACTTGTTAAGCATAAGATTGCGTATTTTAGAAATTGCGTTTCAACTTTAGGAGTTCTATTTCAACACTTATATTGATTAAAGAATCCTCTGTAGTCGGAACTGTCAACGGATGTTGAGTACATTTTTCGTTAGGAAATAATTTAATTAAAATAAGCCTCTTCCCCGGGATGATTAAACTTTTATTCTGATAACAATTTTTCTTCTTCAACTTTCAGCCTAATTGTCCGTACAGTGATGCTGACGAACAGCCTGGTAACTGCAGGATCACTGCTGCATGTTCGTCAAATCAGTTCAAGGTGAGTCAATATCCAACCCGGGGGTGTTTCACAAAGACTAAGATCGACTTTAAGTTGAACTTAACTATGACAGGCTTTTCATACCATTTTTTGTTCTCACCGTTTACTGGCATTGGTCTCTCAAGAGACGTACAAATCATGGTCACAAATCTACAGAATTTACATTTTTTAATAATTCATGAATGGCCTGCCATAGTTAAGTCCAACTTAAATTCAATCTTAGTCTTTGTAAACACCCCCCCCCCCCCGGGCGCTTCAGAGTGAGAACACTGCTCCACGACTTGGCCGTAAATTATTGACAGTCTTTTTTTTTGGAGATGTTTTAAGATGAGTAATTGTGATGGATTTTGTATACCTTTACAAGATAATCCGTCATAGATAATGATAATGTTTGCTACTCTTGTTCTGTTTTGTTGTTTTTGAACAAAACAGAGAATGAATGTTCAACAATGAAAATCAAGGAACACCTATAACGTGTTTCCGTTCCCGTCGGTTATTGATATCCTTGTATCGCATAAAATGTAATATTTTCACTTTGAAATATTGATTCACAATTCTTGAAGCAACCGAAGATATTGAGCTACAAAGCAATATACGCACTAGGATTATCAAATATATATCCTTGTATTTCCCACTTCGCAGTGTGATGATGGAAGCTGTATTTACTCGGGGCTTGTCTGCAATGACCGAGATGATTGCCCGGACCGATCAGATGAAGCCGTCGAACGATGCGGATTCAGTGAGTAATCAATATTCAGGAATGGGAGGGGTAGTTGAAAATTGCCAACAATCGTCAAAAGGTCTTCCAATCGACAAGCAATGCCATGTATAGCTAATCCTTTTCATCAAAATAATGTGAATTGAATAAGAGATGTACCACATCGTTTAGAGTACCGTTGATTTTAAAAACATGACAGCGTATATAATTCTTATAAAAATGAATTAAAAGCATGCTCTTTCAGTCAATACCAGTACAAAAATAATGATTTTATTATATCCTCATTATTCATTCTCGAAATGTCAGATTTGTGTAACTCTGAGGACGGGTTTAGATGCCAGGACGGAAGCTGTATACCACTGTATCAAGTCTGTAATGACGTCATCGACTGCTCAAATGGGGAGGAAGAAGATAATTGCGCTTCCAGTTGTAAGTTGAAAGCAGCAACAGTAAAGCAAGAGAATAGAAGGATAAGAACTTAAAGAGAGAAAAAGAGAAAGAGAGAGAGAGAGAGAGAGAGAGAGTTGTTTAATTTTAAATAATTGTCCAGACGAATTGGTCTTTCGAATGGGTAGACCAGATCACTAGTGTATTCAATATTATTTTATAAAGATAAAGAATGATGTTGCTTTGGGGGTCTTGGAAGAAAGAGCAACGTCCGACATGCATGTCCCCAAATCGAATATGTATACAAAGTGACATGTTATATTCAATCCTACACAACATCATTTCTAATCAAGAGTTTTCTGGGGGGAGATACCACAACATTCTGATTACATTGCTATTAAACAGCCCTATGTTGTTTGACCGGGAGCTGTAATTTTTAGATTTTCGTTCGATTTATATTCGTTATTTTATAACTACAATTTTCCTACCTCTTCTAGATCAACATGTACGTTAACATACCTAAGGGAAACTCGGCTAAAGCCAAGGAAACATTAATACCACTTTGTAGGTGCCTTATGCGCTTCCCTTGGGATGAATACGTACGCAATATGAATGCTAGTATTATTATAATTTTCTATCAAGAAATAATCTTTTTTCCTTCCCAATCTCTCATTTGATAAGTCACTAGACCAGGCATATGCCCTCCGCAATCTAATACTGCGTACGGAGGAAACAACAATCCTGGTGTGTGCGTAGACAATTGCTTCCAGGATACAGACTGTCCAGAACCTATGAAATGCTGTACAGCGCCCTCTGAGTGCGGTCTAACATGCACACAGGTGTTCCTTCCAGCCAATCCATTAACAGGTATTTATTGATTCAACTGATACAGTTATTGGCAGATCCGGGATTGGTTTTCCACCTAAGAAAAGGCATTTGATATTGTCCGTGGCCCTCTCCCCCATTGTCCACCAATGACAATAACCGCAGTACAGGAAAGATTGGGTGTGATTTGGTTACGATTAGCATATCTATGAGAGTCTTGTTTGCGGAATGTTAACCCATTGTCTACGGGAAACGGGTGGCCCCTGTTTGAAGCCAACGGGAATTAGAGAATTCAGTAGTCAGTGGGTTCAAGGTAAAGACCAGTATTGGAAACGCCCCAATTTCAAAAAATGAAATGGAAGCTCTCATTACCAATCATGTGAAAGAATATGTTTTGACTAATACATGATGATAACAAAATTGCCGGGAAACCGCCTACTAATTGATATATTTGGTAAACTTGTTTCTCTCATGGTCCTGTGAGAGATATAGGGTAGTCCCATATACATCTTTCTGTGTATAGTGCTTGTAACTTTACGAAGAATGGGCCAAATTTCTTATCATTTTGATGATTCCAGAACCTTGCAGATGCTAGATGCTAGATGATCAACCTTTTCTGATCGATTCCACAACGTTTCTTTCAAAATTCAATCGCATGACCATAACTGGTCTTTACCTTTAAGTCATCATTTTATTCTCAAAAATGGTGGCAAATACATGACGATGTGTATTCATATATAACAAAACTTATTTAAAACATCGGTATATAATAATCATTATTAAACAATGCAATGCCATTTTATTTCGATGAACATTGTTTCAAAAAAATGTTTGATTACATGTAGTCGTGGTGTGGATAACCATTTTTGTTTTTCTACACTGTAGATGCACTTTTCCTTTACATAATTTGAAACATGCATTGTTTATGAATGCCTTGAGCTATATTTTCACAAAACTGAATTTACGTCTTTCAACTCTTTGATCCAGGGCTGACGGAACTAACGAACTTTATTGAGATCCTACAGGACGACCTGAATATCATCAATAATGAAGGTGAATATATATTTTTGTTATAAGCGCACATGTCCGTCACGTTGTGACGCTCCTGGCGCTGCCCCGATTAAAACGCTGGCTTTAGCAAGGCGGCCATTTCGGCGCTCTAGCATTTCAAGGAACTAATTCCTGTCAGGTACCCATTTACATCACCTGGGTTGAGTGTGGCAAATGTAGATCGATGTCTTGCCAAAGGACATTAGTGCCGCGGCGGGACTCGAACCACGGACCTTGTGATCAACAGTCCATCGACGTATCCACTCTACCACGATACCTCTATATATCAATGTGCTGATCCTAAATATCCCGCTGAGACAATTCATCCGGTCTTTCTTTTTTCAAATACAGTGGGTATTGGTTGCGATTCCATTTTAGAATAAAGTAAGGGTTAAGTGTAGTGAAAGGTCCAAGTTAGGAATTTGTTCGGTTAGTGTGGGACGTAAACCATGGATCATTTGATACCTGAGCGTGTGTGTTCTGCGACTATGATATTAATTGATCCTGACATCGAAGCTTTCATATATGCCAACAAGTGTGAAACACAAAGTACTGAGCAAAACTATGTAACTTATATTGCAGGTCTAGAAAATTTTAATCTGTGCCAACTTTTACAAATTTGGAGAAATTGTGAGTCAAATTTATCAAAGTAAACGTTAGCAGTTTTAAATGCATCGTTTAACAATTTTAAATATGAAGTGCATGGCTCTACGTGTTATCATTGTCTGTGATATGGTGAAATATTGAAGCCCGAACAAAAATCACGCTTCAAAAACGTAAAAAAAGTAAGAAATCTTTAAGTGATCGGTTCTACCATACTCGTTTTCCCCAATATATGTAGTGTTGTGAAAACCGTTAGGAAAACGCAAAATTTAGTTTCGATTTCCAATCATGAATATCTTGATAATCAGACAGGCGATCAGCTTGTAAAAGTCACGGGGTTCCTGACTGACCTAAAGGTTTATAATTATCTTTGCAGCATGAGCTAAATCTCGGATTTTGTTTCAGAATCTGAGACAAAGTTACCGGATCCCTTTAAGGGCATAATTCTTTTTCATTTTGCGATAGTATTTATTATCATTTAATTCACTGGAATCCATCTTTACTTTTGTAGTTGCGATCCTTGCAGACGACGTAGGCGGTATAGAAACAAGATTAGGAGCACTTGAGACGGATTCACAACTACTGAGACAAGATGTTGATATCCTCAAACAACAAGCATCAGAAAACGACAAACCTTACCAGCCACAAGAAGTTCAACCATATGAACCACAAAATGTTCAACAGAACGAACCACAAAATGTCCGACCGTACGAACCGCAAAATGTCAGACCGCCCGAACCACAAAATGTCCGACCGTACGAACCACCACAAGATGTCCGACCGTACGAACCACCACAAGATGTCCGACCGTACGAACAACCACCACAAGATGTCCGACCGTACGAACAACCACCACAAGATGTCCGACCGTACGAACAACCACCACAAGATGTCCGACCGTACGAACAACCACCACAAGATGTCCGACCGTACGAACCACCACAAGATGTCCGACCGTACGAACAACCACAAGATGTACGACCGTACGAACAACCACCACAAGATGTCCGACCGTACGAACAACCACCACAAGATGTCCGACCGTACGAACAACCACCACAAGATGTCCGACCGTACGAACAACCACCACAAGATGTCCGACCGTACGAACAACCACCACAAGATGTCCGACCGTACGAACCACAAACAGCCCGACCGTACGAACCCCAAGAAGCCCGACCATACAAACCACAAGAAGCCCGACCGTACGAACCACAAGAAGCCCGACCGTATGAACCACAAGACGTCAGGCCTTACGAAACGCAAAATGTCCGACCTTAAAGACGTTTTTTGTGTGTGTTTTTGCCAACACTAAAAAGATATAAACTATTGGAAATAAACTTATATTGTAAGCTACAAATCATCCAAATAATATAAAGAACAACGGTATTGAGCTTCAGAGAATTTGAGAAAGCATAAATAAAATAGTCATATATCAAGAGGATGAGCTATTTTGATTCAAGCTTAAAGTTCCACAACCACAGCAACATATGGCACGCCTGGCAACAACCTAAATATGTATTACACATCCAATCAAAATATAAGTCAGTGCCAAATTATTTCAGTATTAGCACTATAGCTTCATTTTTATTTAGGTAATTAATATTAATCAGACGAAATAAACCTGCAAAATTATATATTTAAAAAATATCAATTGCACTCAATGGTTTGAAATTACTTGAACTTGAATAAATATATAATTTAAAGCAAATTGCACAGAGCAAAGGTTATAGTTTTTAACTTTTGAAATAAAAGAATATTCCTTGTTTTGCACCAGTCTACGTATGCCATCATAGGCCTATATCATGTCAGTCGCTATGATTGTATCACATCATTATGTGTTAGCTTTATGTTATATTTCAGTAATGATTTTTATGACTAAAATCAAGTGTCATTTTATTGATTGTATTTATTTTGCAAAAAGAAGATTTGTTTGTGTACAATTGATGGACAGTTCCATCGATGGATTACAAATTAAAAGTGAAATGTGATTTCACTCTAAACTTGGTATCTCGATTGTGGAATTTTCAAATGCTTCTTTAAGTAAAATTCTTTACTTTTTACCCCGTGGATGTTGCCTAAAGTTTCCCTAAATGTTCAGATGTATCGATTCCAGTGGCCCTCTCCAGGTCCAGGTCAGATAGGATGGGGCCGAGCGATATTCTTTCCCTCGTTGGAAAATGGCAACCTTATATAATTAACCAAGCAAAGTGATAACAAAATTTAGAGAGATATCATGAAAGGGAGGATGACATGGAAAGGAGGTCGGGTAGAATGTTAAAAGGAGTGAAATTGTTCTGACATGGTGAGATATAAGGACAACGAAAGAGAGAATAGATATAGGGTGTGAGAATAAACGAGCGGGAGAGAGAGAGAGAGAGAGAGAGAGAGAGAGAGGGGGGAACAAGGAGAGATGAAAGTGAAATATTAAAGTGAGAATAATGGAGAAGAGAGCGATGGATGTATGACAATGAGAATATCATAATGCAGTAAAAGCCAGAGTAAAATACATCTAACGAATAAGAGTATAAAGATAGATACGTGGTATAAATAATAACACCTAGAATTTATTACAATTTTTCATGATCGTTAGAAATGTTGCAAGTACCACGGGATCAAATATACTGGCATATAAAAGTGTAATGCATTTCATGAACTTGTTCCTCATAAGAGTTCCTTTTATATATTCTCGGACCTGCCGCACCATAATGTTACCGACCTATATGTCCATTGATACATTTGGGGCCTGTCACCACGAAATGAGTCCAGTTGGTCAACATTTTTATTCCTGTTTTTAAGTATTATATGAATCTACATTAAGTAAGCTTTAAATTAAGGGGTCACACATTAAAATTGATAAATTATATCCAGAAATATGAACAAAAACCTAATTGGACTTTATAAACAATGGGATTACCCAGTTTTGAGAAATGCATCATTTTCGTGATAATTTCAGATTACATAGCCTATATTATTTGCCAAAAAATGTTAGAAGGAGATATTTTCGTGACCTAAGCTCTGGGGACATAAACTACAAGACATTAATAAGTCGATTTTTGGAAAAATCTTAAATGTGGTAGGTGGGTCAATTTTCAGTACATACACACTATAAATCGCTATTACTACGATTGAGCCTAATGCGACACTGGACTCATTTCGTGGTGACTGGCCCCATTTGTTGTTAAATATTGTGGTGGGTGTCGGGCCCATTTCAGGAAGAGTATTCTCCCCCCCCCTTTTTTTTTGGGGGGGGGGGGGGGGCTAAGGGGACATGGGGGACTTGAGATCCTTAAATTAACGTTTACATGTGCCTCGTTTAACTTCATCTATAATCAATATTTTGTGGGGTGGGGGCTTTGCGGGGTGGGGGCTCTAACCCCTCCCCATCTAGAACCGCTACTGATGGATGTAGGTGTTAAGCAAATTAGGGCTTAATAATAACTTGGTTCTTTAATACTAAATGTTGCTGCTGTCAGAGGAAAATCAGTACGAGTAAACAAACTTTCGTGTATTCTTTGATTTCTTTCTGTTGATTCAAGCCTTATTCGCTCTATCCCGCTAGCAGCAGGTGCAGAGCGTGGTAATGGAGTAGGTATGTAAATATTCAAGCTAGCTTAAAGATAAACTTGAGTTCTGGTAATGCGATTGCATTGTGAAAGAAAAGGTGTGGAATGGATCAGAAAAGTTGATCATATAGCATGTAAGTAATGGTGTGTAATGCAAGGTTCTGGAGTCATCAAAATCATCATAAATTTGGCAGAGTCTTGGTAAAGTAACAATCACTTACACAGAAAGAAGTATATGGGACAACACACATGGTGTCGGGGCCAGTACTACCCTGATTTCCTTATCTTTCTATGCCCATTACTCAGCCAGTATACATTTTCTTCCAAAATTGTTTGGCACATGACATTTATTTGTAATCTTGAACATTCAGTGTAAGTTTCGTTAGATTCTGTGAGAATTCATTTTCTTTTCTTACCAGAACTCAAGTTTATCTTTAAGGAGACGATTATATATGCTAATGCATGATATTACAAGGGGTAGACGTAAGTATTAGTGTAAGAGGTTTTCATAATCGTTTATGGAATTTTCAATCGCTTTAAGCGTATGGGGGAGGCGATTCAGGAAACATGTTTTTAACGAGAATTTCTGCATAATAATATTAATTTTGTTTGAAGTCGTTGAAAAATGAAATCAAGATAATGAAAACTACTTATTTATATAAAGAAAATAAACAAATTAAGTGTGGTATTGAATTGATTCCTTTGCGTTGTCTTGTCCTTTTTCTTCCTCTTCCTTTGGATTTTCCATTTCTTGCATTATTCTTTTCCATCCTTTTCATTATTTTGACCTTCACCATTTGAGATCTTTAGGGGCACGAACCCCTCCCCACCCTTTGTCGCTTCTCCTCTGATCGTAGGACATGATGAAGCGAGCATTATTTGCATCGAATGCATTATACATGTCAAACCCCTACACATGTTCGAAAACAGTTATACCAAAGCGCATTTCTCACGTTAATACATTTTTTTTTGTAATCATGCTACAGATTTATCTGGAAATTATTTCACTAAACTCATGCTGGGCGTCGAAGTCTGAAATTCATTTAGGAAATATCGCAATTGTATTACAAGCTTAAAGAGAATGTTGAGTTCTGGAGAAAGGTGAACGATAATTTGTAAGCGTTTTTATTGTTAGTATGCAAGTGTGGAAGAACATCAGAGAAAAAATGGTCCCTGAAAAGCATGGCTCTTCAAATGCCTTCATATTCTAATTTTAACAAGTAACAGCTTAAAAATATCTTTCTGTGTACAGTGCCTGTTACTTTTACCACGACTGGGCCAAATCTCTTATCATTTTAATGATTTCAGGACCTTGCAGTACACACCAATATTTATATGCTAGATGATCAACCATTGCTGATTGATTCCACACCGTTTCTTTCAAAATGCAATCGCATGACCAGAACTCAGCTTTATAATGATGAAGCGATACCAGCACAAATCAGAAGAGATTGAAGTTGATAGAAATGGTGCATTCGATGAAACTAGGCAGCCATTAGTTTTATGATAAATTGAAAACATCTGGTAGAATGGGTCAAATGTGCTATAGATTTAGACATTATTAGGAAAGCTTAAACAATTTTGTTGATGTTCCTGTACTACAAATCATTTTTGATATTAGAAAAAGCAAAGTTAGATCCACTAATATTCTAGAAGGAGGGATTACAAAGGTAACAACGATTACTTTATTATTTTACACTCAGTATTTTGCTTCTCTCTCTCTCTCTCTCTCTCTCTCTCTCTCTCTCTCTCTCTTAACGGGCAACGGTTGTATTTAACTATAAGAAAAAAGCCAAGAGATTAGATTAGGCCGATTTCTTGTATTATCATAAATAAAATAAACTCTCTCTTCCTCTCCCCTACCCCCCTACATCCTCCCTCTCTTTCTCTCTCTCTCTCTCTCCCTCCCCCTCTCTCTCTCTCTCTCTCCCTCCCTCCCTGTCTTCCTCTCCATGTCTCTCTTTCCATTGACTCTCATGTTAGGGATATCATGTTCTGTAAATCAACTCTGAGGCCTCCTCTCCTATCCCTTCGACCCCACCCCACCCCACCTCCCTCTCTACCCTATCCAACGCCCTCTCGTCATATTCTCTTCCGTTTTTTGTGAACCATAACTAGATTTGTCATCGTGCTAATGGCATCATGTGCTGGGACACAACAGTTGCCAGTGACGTGAGTGATGTCAAACCAGTGAGGTATCCAAACAAGGGTGTACCTCGAAAATACAAAAACAAGTAAATTCACATAAATATTCAGTCTATATTCACATTAAAAAAGGCATTTTGCAGAATTTTAGCACCAGTGATTAGTTATGGCTGGGTCTCCTTCCAACGTACATGTATAATGGCATGAAAGAAGAAGAAAAAAAAATCATATACGAGTATTTTATTTACTGCCTCGGGAGAGTCACAATGATTCTATTTTGATGTTAAAAACTGCCAACGTGATATATTTCAAAAC
>JAVYIG010016361.1:0-31510 GCA_035222895.1 Strongylocentrotus droebachiensis | reverse complement strand
TCGTCGGTCGCCGATCTGAGTTGTGACCATAGCTTGAGTGAATATACTTATTGTTAGCTTTCTTTTGATTGATTGTATTTTTGTCGGAATAAAGGTAATTTAAACGCTTGACCTTACGCGTCTGACTTCCCGGTCATTGTAAAATGCTACACGTTCACAATGTTTTTTACATTTTGTTCATTAATAGTAAAAATATAACTGAAGTTTTGGGTTTTATTTGATGAATAAGAGCAATTTTACTGTTTTAAATGAAGGGATCGCTGTAGGGTAGACAGATGCATTTTCCAACCACGCCAAATGTTTTTTACCTACCGATATTCTGCTAACTGAGTTCGTGATGTTTTTCAGGAATCCACTGCTTTCTGCTCCACTAAACGTCCATATACGGAGTCCCTTTATCAACTAAATGTATTCAAAATTTATTGATGCTTCCCTCCCAGGTTTTTGTGGTGTTAAAGCATTTCATTCACCTGCTATTATTCTTTGTACTCTAATTGCCAGAACGCAAATTGCATTTAAGTTTCGTAGTTTCTTTCAAAAAATAGGTAAATAAAATACTATGTTCTGCCCAACAATAACAATTCCCTATTGTACATGTACTGTGCCTTTCCCCTCATTGTGTCATAGTTAATTTACCCATTCAAATAATGGAAGTACCTGCCCGATGAAGCTAGTGGCCCGTGACCCCTGAGCACTCGATAATGTTTGGGAGTCAGCTTGTGGTTAACTTCTTTTATGAGACAAATCCAAGCAAACGTTTCCATATTATGCGAGTGAGCAAGGCGACCGAACATAAATTTTATTTGGAGTACACAAAACCTGGCACTCTAGCTGCAGACGGTTTTTTATCTTGAATTGATTCGGATCACGCACAAGTCCACTTTAATAGTCATAATGAATATGCACCTTCTAGGAAAAGGAAATTACTTTCCCATAAACGTGATTATCTAAATTTTTGAAGCTCATGAATGTTTAAACATCTAAGACATCTAAACTTAAAAATATAAATGATCATCAATGTCGAATAAACAGTAAAGTTACGAGTGCATAATTTCTTTAAATGACAAAGATGCATGTTATATAAGAATATAAAAAATAACATCATGTGCTATCAGACTCTAAAGAATGATGTGTGATATAAAAATCATATATAGTGCCACGATGCCTGATAAAAAGGGCACTGCTTTTTAATAATATGTATATAAAAATTTTAATTTGGAGTGTGGAGAGATGAAAGGAAAGAAAAAAAAAGAACATGAGATGATATAAGCAGACAGATTGCTCGAAAATGCTCGTCAAATATTATATCAATATTTGAATGCACCTATTACAACATATTATAATGTACAGTATCATACCTATAAACAGAAATGACCTTTGGTTTTTTATTTTTAGTAAATATCCCTGTTAAAGTGGCTATGATCTCGTTTTATATCTTTACCATAATTATATTCTTTTAATCATATAAGACCTCATTTCCTTGTCCCTTTCTTTGTCACCCTCCACCTTCTCCTCAATCCCATCCCTCTCTCCATCTATCTCTCTTTCTCTCTCTCTCTCTCTCTCTCTCTCTCTCTTATATATATATATATTCATTTCCCCTTCCTCTCCCTCTCTCTCTCTCCACCCTATCTCTCAATCTCCTCTCTCTTTCTTTCTCTCTATCTCTTCTCTCAGACGATGTTTACATCAGCATCTCAGCGTCTCTACCTTGCCAGCATGCAGCACGTCTACTGGAGGCACATTAAGATTCTGGTCCCAAACACCTGGTCCATCCAGAGCCAGTACCAGTTTGCTAGAACCGAAACCTTACAGTCTGCCAATATTATCGTGCATAGCTTTCCAGATGACGAACCGTTTGTCGATAACTTAGAAGGATGTGGGAAACAAGGAACTCTGATGCACATGACACCGGCCTTTATTCTAAATGTGCAAGACCGAGAAGACAAGTTTGGCGCTACAGGTATGCGTATTTCAGGAAACTGCATTTTGTAATAAATTATTTTGTAAAGAATCGACAGCAGCATATTGCCAGTTGCCAAACAGCATGAAAGACAAATATGAGACAACAAATAGTGTTTGCTGTAATGGCATCAAAGGTGAAAACAAATCACATCTATAAAAGCCTAATTGACAAGGTGTTTGACGGGTGCACAAAGTACGCCTAATTGTTTTGTTAAAAAGGGAATACCATTATTAACCACCATCATCCCCAATCTCACCAACATCATCATCATCATCTTATCATGTAGATGTATATAAGTATGAATTACATTTTGGTTTTTTGCTAACTCTCCCCCCCCCCCCCCCCTTCCCCTAGGCCCGGACACACCTTAACGAAACGAAAAATGGCTACG
This sequence comes from Strongylocentrotus droebachiensis, assembly GCA_035222895.1. Classification (NCBI taxonomy): domain Eukaryota; kingdom Metazoa; phylum Echinodermata; class Echinoidea; order Camarodonta; family Strongylocentrotidae; genus Strongylocentrotus; species Strongylocentrotus droebachiensis. The sequence continues at coordinate 29,153 of JAVYIG010016361.1, read as the reverse complement.
CTACGGCCCTGACTTATCTTTTGAGGTGCCGCAGTTGGCAAGGATATCTAAACATATTTGTTTTTTTCATCTTCATGTCGATAGATAGCGTCTTAGTCCGAAACTGGGGGTATTACCGTTGGGGATTGTTCAAAGAACACTACGACGGCGACGGAGGCACTGCTCCTGCCTACGACACATACAGTGGTGTGACAGAAGGAACCCGCTGCTCTCTCAAGATCAAGGGAAATCTTGTGATGCCTGATGGAACTCCTTGCCAGAGATATCCTAACATTGGTTATATTCCCGATTGCCGCTTCGTTCCTGAGACTGGGGGACAGACGGCTACAGCTTCACTGCTGTTTGCAAACAGAGATGCTCATATTAATTCAGTAAATTCTGTCATTTGGTCCATGATCAGTTATATGTCCTAATATTCATGTTTGAAATTGCACTCTCATAACGTGGGATTCATATGAAATGAGGTCCGAGGTATTTGTTCATAATTAGCCGCCCCATATATACTTTTCAAAACTATAATTTTGTCTGGAATCGTCAGTGTAGTAATCATAAAGAGCAATCCAACCCTTGTAATACGTTCATTTGTATAAAGGCAGACGAAAGAGGAACATAATGGGCCAAAGTTTGAAATAAATTGGACCAATAATAAGAAAGTTATGAATGTTTGAAATATGATATCTCTAGTCTATTGGAATCTCAAATTGGTAGTTTGGTTATTGGACGGTGACGTAGCTGGGGATAACTCTCCCGTTTGTCGTGTACATAAATACCATTTAGTTTCTGTTTTTTCTTAACAATACCGATTAAACCAATTTGAAGGGGCCGTACCCATAGTGATAACATCTATTGAAGATTCATAATATTCTCATTTTGTTTGGTTAGATTTCATTCATGTTTTGCTCTCCTCTAGAGTAGTTTGCTATAAAGTTTGGACTTACCTTTAAAGTGGAAATTTAAAGAAAATCACAAATATGTCAACTAATGCAGTCAGACCGTAGCGTGCGCGATAATGAGGCTGTACGCTGATTTTTATTCAGCGTCTCTTTGGTAATCTCGTGCATTCACGTGTGCTGAAATTCACGAGATTTTCCGTGAGATTTGTAAGGGTGTACAAACAGCTGCTTTTGTGGTCGATATCCTTAGTCAACATGGCAGCACGCAACGGTAATTACTCTAAAGATCTTCAGCTTCAGTTTGATATGAAACTTGCCATATTTCACAATTTTGAAACAATCTTTTTTCACCACTTTTATGGTCGTTATTTTTGTAACATTGCAACAGCTATTTTGTACCCGGAATTTCGCTTTTGGTTCCTGACTTTGGTACATAATTAATTTGTTTACTTTGAGATTCGTTGGAAAGATGAAAAGTCACTGATCAAAATAATGTCAAAACCTAATTGACGCAAAATCATGTTTTCTTTATAATCATAATAATTAAGACCCTAAAAACCCGGAAATTACCAATTTGTTCTTTCTATGATGGCGCGAAATTGTGTGATTTCATACTCGTGCACGCTCGCCGTCTGAGCAATGACAATGCATAACTGATTATTAAACTCTAGGGAGCTCCGCCGCGCCACAAACTGGTCGAAAAAAATAAGAAAAATGATTAAAAAAGAAATATTGTAGAAAATAATTTTCAGAAGGGCAAATAACGTATTTGATCCAGGGTCCTTAGATCGTTGCCATGACTGCTTGCGCGCACGTGCATTACAGGCGCACGCCACAAAACTAGGTTACCAAAATCTAGTTTTCAGAATGTTAATAAACCAAAGTGGAACATATATGACGTAGTTGACGTAGTTGACCAATCAGAACGCTGTATTATCACATCGGCAAAGTTGACTACTTTTTTTAATTATTCATAAACATGAGCGTGATTTGTTTTGGTTCCTGACTTTGGTACAGCGTAAAATAAAATAATTTTGATATCATTGTAAAGATAAATATTTATGCTTTATGCTGATTATAACATCTTCTTGACGCAAGAATGATTTCTATGTGAAAATCAGCCCTACTCTTTAGATAGATTTATCGTCGAAAAACCCCATTTTCAAGGCGAAATATCTGTTTCCAAAATATATCTAACATGATTGTCATATAAGTATATAGAGAGTGCAACTTCTTATCTTTAAAATAAGACCCATTTCATGAGAAATGAACAATTATAAAGGCAAAAGCTGCCGATCGGGAAGACCGTCTGCACTACTCATTACGCATGCAAGACACGTAAATTCTTGCATACGTGCTGAATAAAATAGAGGGTTTTCGCACCGGCTGCGGTCTGACTGAATGTACCACTAGAAACTGGTAAGCTAACAGATGGCCATCGTACAAGTTTTAGGTCAACTACATATCGGGTGATTTATAAAAATACAAATACAACCACCTCCATATCATCTGGGATATACGAGAGATTTGCCAGAAAAATAACGATGTTTTAATGACGTCACAATATGGACCAATACTGCCCAAGCAGACGACATCCCATAAAGAATGAACATAATTGCAAAGCTATTATTTCTCAGATTATAATGAGTTTAGTGTATATACATGTGATGGCATTTCAAACCATTCAAAAGGGGATATGAAACCGATTCTGACAACTAAACTATTTTGTTTGTAAATACACGGGATAGGGGTTAATTAACAATCAAAGAAACCAGACTTTCAAATTGAAAAACCCCCGGAATGATATTAAGGACGGCATTTGTTCCCTCTTGAAACGCCGAACATACCGCGGTGTGTGCAGCTGAATATACAATGGCGTCTTATTTTGTTTTCAAGCGACAGATTTCTTTATTTTTGTATCGCTGCATTTGTCATCAAAATAAAACCATGCACGGGGTTTAGAGTAAGGTTGACTGAAAATGTGTGAGATGTCATGGGACATCATCTGCTTTTGCAAATCAAATTCATCATGTGATCTCACACATCTCAGCAGCGTTCGGAGAGCTCTTCAGGTGCTATGCCGGGGCTGTATTGAAGCGTTTTGTAATGTACAATAATCATTAATACGAATGTTTCCAAGCATTGAATTTTGATTACCTTGTCGAATCAAAGTTTCAACTTTGCAATAATGTAAATAAAGTTAGTTTTTAAAATCAATGAATATCTACTTTCAAGGTACTATGTCCCTTTTGCAGGAATTATGAATATGTCATGTATGTCCTATCTGTGAAATTTAAACGTTAGCAGTGTCCTAATATTCAAATTATGCAAGGAAACCCGTTTACTTGCTAGACTTCACTGTCAGACATTATTGAGTGACTGACTGGCTTTTTTTCTTCTCTGGTAATAAAATACATAAAATGAGCTGTAAAGGGTACTGATTATTTGTCTACATCAATAACCCACTTCTTGTGATGGCCAACATTAAACTGATTGAATCTTTGCGCAGCATAAAAGTATGATCATTCGGTACAATGGTCTGAAAATCAAGACTATTACGTATTGGCTGATTTGGCTCTATAGCTCCTAAGTCGATTTGACAACTAATAGTCGTTATTTTCCAACTTGAAGACTTTTTGAAGCCCCACTTTCTTTAGGGAAGTTCTAAATTAGTATTATCTTTCAAATGCCGTTGGAATTTAACCTTTTAATGTTTTGGCCTGCAAATGGGACATAGTACCTTTAAGATGATGATAGTAAGCAAATAATTACCGTTTGTGAAGGTGATGGGACAAACTTTCACAAGGCATGTAAAATCTTTTCATATTGTCCCTTATTGCCTGCTGCTTCGAGATCACTTGAGCAAAGATAGATGACAGTGAGTAGCCAGAATATCTACTTTATCTTTGTCCATTAAATCTAAAACGATTAATTCACCTTTCTTAACCAGAAATGTATTTCAAATTCACTGATATGGGCATTATCCAATTTAACTTTTCCCACTCTCTAATGCCTTTCGTTACCTAAACTTCAGATAGAGGAGTTCTGTCATGACGATGTTGCAGACCCAGATAGCCTACACAACCACCTAGCACCAAACCTTATGAACAAGGAATGCAATGGAGATAGTGCGTGGAGGGTCATGACGGATAGGACGACAGACTTCCAGGCTGGTGTCCAACCTGTCTCTAACACCACTCCTGTATTTGAGGTCCTCCAGCTCTCGTCTGTCAGAAGTGTAGTACTTGTCCTAGACATCAGTGGAAGTATGCGTGTAAGTCTGTGTTCTCTCTCTCTCTATTTCTCTCTATGTCTCGCTCACACTCCATCCCCCCCCCCCCCACCCCTCTCTCTCTCTCCAATTTTTTGGTCTGGTGAATATGTCATCGGAAGATATTAATCTACATTTGCTACTCTCCAACCAGGTTGAGTGTATAGGTAGCAAGTAGAAACTATTCTGGCGATTTTTTTCAGCGCCTTAGGATAAATGGGATAAAGTCAGGTAATAAGATCACTTTGTTGGCGTCTTCAGCTACCACTAATTTATAAACTTATCTGTTCATTAATGATTAAGTATTAAGCTTTGTCTTTTAATAGGGGATAATTTATTTCTAACAAGCCAGAACACAATTGGGGTGAAGGGACACATTATTCTTGTTGGTCACATTGGGTTTTGTAAATTCACCCCCCCCCCCATGTTTAAGATTAAGCTATTAAAGCTGAAATGTCAAAAAAAAAATGCTGACACAGAGACTCTTTACTGTCACATTTTCAAGATTAATACAAATCCAGGGTTGTTTTTAATCAACAAAAGATAACTCCAACTTCATTCAAATACAGCTTATCACTGTCAAACATATATATAAGTTTTCTTCAGTATCAATTTCTTTATCGTAGACTGATATTCACTCCTCATTATTTGGTATCAAAAGCATATTAAATGTCTTAATTCCATATGTTAGCATGTACTAAAAATAGGGTCAGGGTTCACCTTTTTGGGGACCCTGCCCTAAATGCGTGTCATCAAACAAATAAGACATGCAAATCTAGGATTTGACTATTTACATTTTGATATCGTAACATACGAACACCCTGTTGAACTTGCATACAAATAAAGGTATTCAAGTTTAAAATTAAAATCATGATTTCGTCGGTGAAAGTAGATGATTAAAATCAAATAGGGCTTTAAAGAAAAAACATACTGACATAAAATGCTTTTCTTTTCAGGGGAACCGATTTGACCGAATGATCCAGTCATCTGCTGATTACATCCTGAATGTAATTCCCTCAGACAGCAAGCTCGGAATCATAGGCTTCGAATCGACATCACACATCAGAACAGTTCTTACGAATATTACCGATACTGCTTCGCGTGAAAGACTTGTAAATGCTTTACCGCCATCAGCAGGTGGTGGCACGTGTATCGAATGCGGGATATTATCAGGCATACAGGTACGATCGGCAAGGTCTAGCTAATGTTTTACCCCTTGCACACGAGGCGTCATTTGCCTGACGCAGGACTGCGACAGCGATTGACGCGATATCTGATGCGCCATGTCAGGGTAACATCGAACAGTTTGTGCATTGCGTTGCGTTACAGGCGTAGGGGCTAACTTTCTTTTCCTTTTCGCGCTTTATTTAGCAGAAGTAATAACGCAACAAAAATGAACGTTCGTGTGCAACGAGCATAACTTGACCAATTTGTGTTAAGCCATAATAATCAGGTATGACATTTTTTACCTAGTTAAAATATATAATTAGTTATCTAGCAATTCTCCTCTTTGAAAAAGTAAATTGGTCTGTGCCATGCCTAGTCTTAGGAACGTACTATGAATAACTTGTAACGAATTTTTTTATTTGTATTTCTAGGAACTGGGTTCCTTTTCGCGAGGTGAGTACCTCTTGGTTTTCACTGACGGCAATGAGACTATATGTCCATCAGAGATACGTAAGACGACATTGGCAATTAAGGAGTCATCACTCATACTATAACTACTACCAACTAAGCTGATCAGCAAATGGAGGATATTTCCAACTTGATCTCAATTTGTCTTTTTAGGTACTAGGATCATACGCACAGGGTGGATACCTCTTACTCCTCAGTGATGGCCAAGGGAGTGCACAAAATGTCAGAGACACGTATGACGACATTGAGAACGCAGGAGTCATAATCGACACCATCACTATAAGCGACGCAGCTGATCAGCAAATGGAAGATCTTTCCACAAATACTTTTGGCATATCAAGCTTCTGTTCGGATACCGGGACTGGTTCTTGTCTAATACAGGCGTTCCATAGAACCATAACGGAGAGACCTGACGTTGGTATGGAAACGGTTCCTATACAGGTCTGTCGTTTTTTTTTGGTTCGAATAGTCACTCTTTGTATGTGATCCAATACGTTGTTGGCAAAAAGTGTAATGGTTTATCAGCTTCATATTAAACCAGCGGGATCTTTTGAATAAGGGATGAAGGACAAATAAGCATGATTAGAATTCCAAAGGGACACGTAATAAGTCCTATTCTCTCTTTTTCTCTGCATAAATAACCTATACAGAATTCGTCACATGTCAGATAGTTTTCAGACAAGACAACTGTATTTCATTCGATTCCTCCTAACAAATTTCGTTTAGATTTATTCCAAATAACGGCGAATCTTGGATTAATGGGCGTCGTGTCATAATACATAATAATAAACACAAGGAATTCTTCATAACTATAACTCATTGATGATTTCCTTTTAAAAAAGCGCAGTATTTTTCAAACATACTTCATGACACACATTTTCCTAGCTCAATATTTGAATATATTAAATGATTAATTATTGTTTCGAAAAATTCCTTCAGATCTACAGTTCCGAGGTCATTATCGAACCTGATCCTGGTTTCTATATTATTCCGGTGGTCATTGACGCCGCACTGGGCAACGAAACGGTGATCACGGTGATCTGGACGAATGGCCATTCGATATCAGTCGTAGTTACTGGGCCAGACGATACTCGCGTTGACCATAACGATCCTCGCTATCAAATTGATACGACCAACATGATCGTGACGATCAACTTACCTCTGGCGCAGGTGAAGCTACTGAATGAAACGTATTGTTTTGTTTGATGAAACAGTACCTTTACCATTCTTCCTATATACATTGTAAAGATTAATGGTATGTCTTCAACGATTGTAAAAACCCATAAATGAAGTTAGATTTCCTACATTTTTTTTTTTTTAAGGGGTAGGAAACTGGTATTCCAAAGTTTCAAGCCATTAATAGTGTTGAATTTAGTAATTTCTGTCCAATATATTTGCTGGTCGTTGTCTTCTGCGTACGAACAACGACTCTTTCCACCAAATAATATCGGCCTTTCTTTCCTTTAGCCTTGCTGCTCATAACATACCAGTTTTGAGGAAATGTGGGAGCAGGAATTTGTAATTGAATATTTACTGCTGGCTAACTTGGCAAACCGAGAGTCACTTGGGTATCCTTTCAAGAAGTATAATATAACGAAATAATATGCAATTTCTCTATACTTTTTTAGGAAAAAACATACAAATCCTGCACAAGGTTGTCTCTTTTTACATTGGAGAAGAGTAACTTAGCGAGTTTCAATCACACTTTGGAATAATCTAATCGTTAGCTTTCTTCTGATCTTAAACGTGTTGTTTTAATTGATTGAATATTTCTGTCGGAATGTACTCATTCACAAAATGGAACTACCTGCCCGATGAAGCCAGTGGTCGTGACCACAGAAATGTAAATTTACGTAGAAGGCTCATAGTGGTTTAAAAATTGTGGCCAGCGCTCGTACGTGATCACATGATATCCGCCATCTTCGTTAGTCCTCTGTTGTGTTCGCCGCTTTTTTTTCTCATCGACAGGCCAGACTGGAATTCTTGAAATCTGTGAGCTGAAAAGATCGAGGTCTAAGCAAAATGGCGGCGTGTGCACTCGAGCGTATCTCCCGGCACGTTCAACAGCGACACATCGATCTTTGCATTGAAAATTGGGATGAGCGTTCTACGTATTTTACAGTTCAGTGCCCGTGACCCCTGCATCCAACGTTGTGTGGTGCGGTCAACTTCTTTTATGAGACAAATCCAACCAAACGTTTCCATTTTTATCATTATTATAATTATTATCATTATTATTTGTATCATTATTTTATTTTTTCTACTTCAAAAAGACGGGTTTGTGGAATGTTACCATTAACGACGTAGGCGTCGTGGAGTATACTAGTGTGTCAGTAACCTCTAAACCAACTACGCAAGAATATTCGCCAGTGACAGTGACTGTGTTATTAGGATCTCATGTAAGTATACTGTTTATTTATTTCTTATATCAATCTATTCTAATGGATTTATGATATTCTGATTCAGTATTCCATATTCAAAACAGTCATATGTATTGTTAGCATTAGGGGTTCGGTTAATCCATACCGCCCTGACTTATAATACTAATAATCCAATAGGATAATGAACAATTGTTTACTAAAGGGATATATTTGACTAACAGGTAGAAGAAAAAAAACAATCGATCACGTGTTTTCAAATATATTATTTGGCATTGACATGTCTCTTTTTAATCTTCTGATGGTTTGCTTTCTATTAATAGCATTAGCGGTGACGGAAGAAGTGTCATATTGCCTAGCTTATTTACCATGTTTCCTCTTAACGATGTTTGCTCGTTCGTTTTTATCTATGTCTGTACTTTTTAAGGAGGTGGATTTTTCCCAGACTCCAGCACTAGCTATATATGCTCAGGTTCAACAAGATTATCTGCCTGTTCTCAATGCTGACGTCACAGCTATCATTTCAGATTATTCTACTTCGACCTCGATTACATTGCTCGACAACGGGTCAGGTGAGCCAAAAGCGAGCTTTCGATTTGACGCGACTTTAAACGCGTTGTGCAACGAGTGACGTCACTTTTCTAGGAATAGGCACATATCGTGTCAGCTCTGTCGGTGTGACCAAGCCGTTTGTCCTACCAGTACCGTTTGTCCGTGAGACATTGTATGCAGTTTTTGCGACGATCCGTGCGATTTGCTATCCGCACAGTCTGTCCTCACATTGTTGTTAGCGTATATTTGATAAAAGGAATCAACTCGGCAAATCAATGTATTTATTTTTAATTGTAAATCATGTGGTAATTTTTTTCTTCTAGAAATGACATAATAATAACTATCTACACATTTAAGAGCAAATGGACCAGTACTTTTGAAATGAGAAGTGAATATTCTCTAAAACCCTTATTCGTCACTCCGTCATACGTGATTTAGGCCCCACAACTGCTGTAATCGATTATACTTTTGTACGTGGCTTGTAAATTTAACAAACTCGATCTCCAATTCCCGAACGAACGGTGCGGGTTTCATTCTACGCCGTCACATCGGCGCAGTGGCGACAGTAGCGAGTTTAATCTTAGAGGGGGGTCGCACTCAGAGCGAAAATTTCCGCGTAGCGTCCGAACCTACGACAGCTGTAATAGCGTCGGGAGTCGAGCTAGTGCGGGGTGGCGAGCTCATTTAAATACCCCGTAGTCAGCACTTGCGTCGCCGTGCGAAAACTAGCTATTGCTCTATCAAGGGACAGGTAAATCAATAGCGAACTTTCGACTTGACGTGACAAACGCGGTGTGCGTCGAGTAACGTCGTGCACTTGAGGCATATGCGCATGTGTCAGGTCAGCCCCCACAGTAGCCTATCCGATTGGCGTCGGGCTAAATGGCAAGTGTACTAATCTCGTTATGGAGAGTGGCATCGGCGCGGGCGTCAGCCCGAGCGCCTATCATCACTGGTCAACTTACACAGTTTTATTCTCTTTGTTTTCAGTGTTTCGTTCGTAGAAAATCTACGAACCCCCTGCAAAGCTCTTTCATGAATATTTATGGAGCATGGACCAAAAATAGGCCAATGAACGATGAGTGACCTGGAGATGATAATTATTTGATTGGTTGAATCAAAGTGATCGATTACCAAATAAGGCTAGTCTTATGAATCATGCATGAGAATACGCTCGTCACACATACGATACACAAATATGAATAATGATGAGTTGACTAGTGATGATAGGTGCTCGGGCTGTCGCCCGCGCCGATGTCAGTCTCCATAACGAGATTAGTACACTTGCCATTTAGCCCGACGCCTATCGGATAGGCTACCCCCACAGAAGTCCAGTCTCTGTACCGTTTTCGTGCAGCGCATCCAATCAGCTGATGAAATAAGATAACCTCAACGTTGCAAGTAGACCTAGCCATTCCTCTCATTATGGACCCCGAATACGTTCGTTCGTGTGGATGGAGATTTGGGGGATTGCGCGATCAGTAGAGACCGCGCTGTGTGTGTGGGGGGATCGATGCGTGTGATAGAAGAATAAAAACAAAGAACGGACTGAATCTGGACTACCCCCACAGTAGCAAAACAGCTCTGTCTGCGTATTGTGACTGTGTATAAACACTTACAAATAGTACCTTTAATGTTTGCATTCTATATTCCTGAAATCAACCTTGAGTTATATTCTAAGTAGTTAGTTGGATTGTATACATGTAACTATTACTATAAGTCATTCGGTTAAAGAATGGAAATGCCTTACTATCTACAGCCTACCGAACACTGTACAACCTGTCTGCTATCCGAACCAGGGAAAATGAAAAAGGTCAAACATGCAATAGCATCGAAAATAATATCGCTAGTGATAGCATATTTCGATTTCGATTTCGATTTTATTTCTTCCATTGCAAAAACAATTGGAAAGTTAGTCGAGCCTTTCCATGTAATGGTCTTTAGTAATAAAGCAGCACTCTTGATCTTCGTATTTTATTGTCCATGCATTCATCAGGATCTGACTTATTCAAAGATGACGGGACATATTCAGGGTTCTTCCTAAGCTTCACTTCAAATGGAAGGTATAGCGTCAAGGTCAATGTCATCGGCTATGAATTCGCAGACAATCGGAGAGGTTTGTACAAATTATCTAGTTGAACTTAGACATGTTTGAAATAATTTTCAGTTTTACAGTAAGTGAATAAATCACAGCATACTGTATGTACAGCATAGGATCTGGAAAGGCCTACCTCGAGTGGAAGCACTGAATTGATGAAGACTCTTGACTCCCAAATAGGAAGTCCATGCTTCGATCAGTGATCAGTGCTTACATCCTTGGCCAAAGTGTTTTTCCCTCCCTACGGCAGGTGCAAAACTCATACCTTGCAATGTCGCGGTAATTTTAATTGCAGGTCTTTCAGGAAAAGCAGCATTTATACTAATGAGGCTACCAAGAGTACGACCACATTATTTTTACCACTATTTTATCAGATACAACATTTTGGAATAAATTTACTTATCCACTTGGGTAAACTTATCTGAAGAAAGGTCATGAAAATTTTCACACAGTTTCAACTTTTTGCATCCAGGAAAAAGATCAGCTAAACCTGAAGTGGAGGCCGCAGCGGAGCCGTCTTTCATGCGTACATCATCTGGAGGAGTCTTTAAGGTCCAAGGCTACAATCCAAACTCCATTGATATTCTACCACCTTCCCGTATCCAGGACCTGGTCTATACATCTTTCTCCTATGACAACAGCACGGTGACTCTCAGTTGGACTGCTGTAGGAGACGACTTGGACCAAGGAACGGGTAAACAATATCTAATGTCTTTGGAGTCTTTAGAGGGAATTCGGCAGAGGCGGCACTCTTTTAAAGTACACAAAAGTGCTCCATTAGCGCGGGGAAAATGACCCCTTTTTACCTCAAATAAATTAACCCTCTAATAAGTGCCCCTCCTCAATATTTCCTTTTATTTTGACAAGTGCCCTTTTCCCTTTTTAATGAATGACAGAAAAGTCTTTTTTATCTGAGAAGTGTGCCCTTTTTGTGCACTAAACCACCATGTTCTACTCAACTGCTAAACTTGAAGAGGCACCTTCCAACATCTCACTTTTTAAACCCAATTCCCATTGAAATCCAGAAAAATTCCCGTTAATCAATTGCCGTTTGTTCAAGGTTTAACCGACGAAAGAGTTTTCAAAGTCAAGATAACGTCGTTGTTTTACCTCATGTATTTTATGTTAAAAAGACGGCAATCATAGTTACCAAAAGTGCTATGACAAAATGATTTTATCATACCTCATCTCCCCCGAAGAAATTTTGTTATCATAGCCTATTTAGCCTTTCATTATAAAATTGTGCTTAACATCTCATCAGGTTTGGTAATTTCATCTAAATGATAAGATGTAATCGGTCGCAATGCGACCTCTCAAATCTCGTTTATTCGTTCTCTCCGCTCGATCACAACTGAATTTCAGACAATCAAACACCACTACAATATACGGTGCTGGAAAAGTATTTTGGACCAGTAAAGAGAAAGTATTGAAGATCTTCAACGTTAATGGATAGTCTTTGATAGTAACAAAGTAGGGGTGTATACCACTGTCTAAAAAATAAAATTACAAATCGCCTTGAAGTTATCCTTAGTAGGTGCCCTCTTTACAAGAAGGTGCCACTTATGTTGGCACACCCCCACTTTGAAAGACACAACGCCACCCCTGGACTTTGGTACTGATTGGAAAATATCAGGGGAAGAGCAGTTGAGGGAAAACGAGGGACATGTGGTGTATAGCCATATGCAAACACACGATCAAAATCACAGTAAGGTAGTAAGGAAAAACAATCCAGTTAAACTGCAGAGCTCTTAGTGAATGAACCGAAATTCATATTTCTATATGCAATAGAGTGAGGCATGCCAATGATATAGTCAAACATCTTGCTACTGTTTTAATTTCCACCACAAAGCCTTCAATTACGAACTCCGCTATTCTACCAACTTCGATGACGTCCGAAACAACTTCAGCAATAGTCATGGGGTCACACAGGATCAACTCGTCTACGGGAACCTATCCTTTATCAGTCCAGCAGGGGTAATTGAGACCGTCACTATTTCTCTCCCTGAGAGGGGGCAAGATATCGTCTACTATTTCGCAATTCGGGCTTGGGATGTTACAGGGAACGGAGGGGACTTGTCCAACATCGCTTCCTTGTCAATCCGCTTCATACCGGTGCCTGTACCAACCACCGAACCAATACCGGTGCCAGTACCCTCCACTACCGAATCTCTACCGGTGTCTGTACCCACCACCACCGAACCAATACCAGTGTCTGTAACCACCATCGAGCCAACACCGGTGTATGGACCCACCATCAAACCTACTGGGCAAGACAACCTGGCCCTGATCATCGGCGTGTGTTGTGCAGTGGGTGTGGTAATCATTGTTGGCGCTGTCATGTTGTACATTTACTACCGGAAGACACACATTGCACGGATAAAACCTAAGTCAGCATCAACGCAGGAAGGGCTTCCAGAATTGGCGGCGATGCAACATAAATCAACCTATGATGATTTTATTTTCGCTACAAATTGATTTACTCTCTGACTTTACACTGTAATGAAAATCATATCCGAGGGAGTCATATATGGATCACTTTGTTTCAGGGGTAAAAATGGAAACGCAAAAGAAAGTGAAATTTAGTTCTTTTAATGTAATTTCATTTATTTGTCCAATTACGTTTGAAGTGGATACTTGTATGAATAACAGGCTCTAACATAACATTTTGCAAGAACAGAAAATAAGATAAAGCATTGATATGTTTTATTTGATAAAAAATATACGAAATATTATTTGTTGTGTTTGGTTATTGCTTGGCTCACTAAACACATTTACTACGTCATGTAATTTAGCTGTCTCTATAAATTAGGGACCCAATTTGTGACACTTTTGGTGTCCCACTTACTGAAGGAATCCACACGTATTTGGGGCTCTGAGTAAATACTAAAATAGTGGAGTGAGATTGTAAAGTAATTTCCAAGCACAATATTGCATCCCCGTTCCTAGAATCAATTTAAAATCTCACTCCACTATTTAGTCTTTACTCAGAGCCACCAACACGTGTAGGTTCCTTATGTAAGTGGGACACCAACAATGTCACAAAGTGGGACCCTAATTTATGGAATTACCCATATACATTAAAGTCAACACAATTAGGCCATGAACATTTAAAAGGCAGCTCCGAAACTGCATGGATGACAAGATATACTTAAGCATCAGTTCGAGTGGATTCAGGGGTGGTCCATTGCATTAATCCTAAAAAGAGTGGAATTCCACTTCTTCGTATTAAGAGGAGCATCGAAGTGAAATCCAACTTAAATAGCAAACTACTTTAGGAGAAATCAGAATACTAAAAAATACACAATTCTATTTAAATGAAAGTGGACAAAATGAGAAAGTTATGAATGTCTTAGAGTTACAATCAATATAAGTATGAGCTCTTTAAATTGGCAAAGTTTGTACTGTCTATGTGGTGTAGTAGCGGACAACATTCCCATTCGGTTCAACAAACAACACTTTGGCAAGTATTCACATGTGTATGACTCGGGATGGTATTTTTTGCGAACAGGTTTCCTTTTACCTGTGAGAATATACTCTCCATAATATATTTTGAGTAGTGTCTCAAGGATGAAGGCACTCGGGAGAAAAACAAAACTATCACTAATTTTTGTTTGGGAGAGTTACCTGTCACTCCGTCACATTCCACTAACCAAACAGCCAATTTGAGATTCACATAGCTGTAGTGATCTCATACTTCAAACGTTCATACCTTTCTTATTATTGGCCGGCTTCAGTCAAATAAAAAAATGACAATTTTTTTAATATTCGAGCACTCAAGTATTTACCTTAGCACAATTTTCTCTCATCTGAACAACTTTACCAAGTCCCTTTGATAAATCGCGTGTGCAGATTAATGATAATGTCGAATACTGGCCATGCTCTTTTTAATGTGAGAGAACTGTCGGGAAGTCATTTAAGGGACCAAATTTGCTTGATATCACAGAAGGCGAAATACCTGAACACCAAAATTGACACAGACGACTTCACAGACATGTGGGTGCAGAATTTGTTCTAAAATAGTTTTTTGTTTACATTGAATATAAAAACATGTTGGAGCAAACCTTTGTATGGATCTCTGCTTCTACAACATCTTCCTTTGTACTTGGCAATACTAATTAATAGTACATTATCTAGCACATTAATTTCAACATTACCAGAACTCAACCATAATATCTTAAGGTTCTCGAATTCAGTATAGGAAAGAATCCAAAAACAAAATGTTTTTAGTTATTTGTTTGTAATTTGTTTGATGTTTGTTGCTTGTTTTTGTTTTGAAAGTTAGAGTGCTATGTCATTATCGGGAATAGCTTGAATTTATTATACAGATATTATAGTCAGAAAAAAGCTTTAACAATTCACTCAGTTTGTTTTCTTTATAAACTTGAATTATCACCGATTCATTCAGATAATTCTGTTATGTGTAATGCTTAAACTAAACGATTCCTTCAAAGATTCAATTAATACGTACCTTCTATCAGGTTAGTGGTCCTATTTAATTAGAAAAATGAAGGCTTATATCAGATGCTGTTTTCACCCAATAATGAATATTTACCGATGGATTTTGAAACGGAAATACGCTTTCCATTTTTTGGATTGTTTTCGACGTTTAAGTATCATAATATGATACTCTTTTACATGCATTATAACATATTATGTTATAATGCATGTAAAAGAGTTTCTTTGTTCACATTTACTCGGATAAACCCTCAAAACACTGTACACGGTTTTGTTGCTGATGTTTTTGTATTAGTGTTTTTTAAATTAATCGATCGAATCAGAGACTTATCCATGATTGTTAATAAGTACGACCTATAATGTTGTTTTAGGTCCTTTTTTATTCTATCTGTATTGGATATTAAAAAGTTAATGAGCTTTATTGACAAATAAAGAGAATTGGCATGAGACCTGTGATTTTGAGCGATTGCTAAATTTTAACACGAGGGCTTGATCGAGGGTTATATCATAAATGAATATAGTGAGTGTGCGCGTGAGTGCGCGTGTGTGTATACGTGTATTCGTGTCTGTTTAAATACGCACATTCTCTCCAATTTGTTCATTCTACACATGCGAGGACAGACCGAGGTTCCATAGTGCCTTAAAAAAAGTGATGCTTTGCCCAGCCGTCCTCCCCCTCTACAACAACTAAGGGACTAAGGAGATTTTCAGAACACAGCAGGCAAATTATAAATAAGAATCAAATTCGATGCCAAAAGAGTCGGATCAGGACAACGACCTCGATCTAAATTCACCTAGAACAGCTTCCCCCTTAACATGCTTCGGTCAGTAGTCTACATACAAATATATGTATCACCATAGAAACATGCACCCTTGGAAAAGAATTCCCTTGATAATTTTCTCTGCTTAATTAAAGACAACTACCCCCGGGACACCTTTCTTCGGACAACTACCCTATGGACAACCACTCCTATGACAATAACTCTGAACATGTTTCATCTTATACCTACCCTGTATTAAGTAGGAAGTAATATTAGAAAGGGTAAAGGGGAGAAATATATTGGTAGTTCTTGTCCAGTGTTGCCGGCCAATTTAAAATGTCCAACGGACCACGGATACATTATTCTTTATGTAGGCCGATTAATAATGATGGTATTTTTTCCCTGCTCTTCCTCCTCCTTTCAACCTTATAATAATAATAATAACAATAATAATAATAATACGAACATTTTTTTAGCGCTCGTGACATAAAAGTTTCAAAGCGGTGTACACAAATCAAGATTACTTTAAAATAAAATTAATATAAGTTACGTAACCTAATTACCAAGAAAACAAAATATTACTAACATTACTTAATAAATTAATATTACTTAAACTACCAAGAAGATAAAATATTACTAACATAACTTAACAAATTAACATTACTTAAACTACCAAGAGGATCAAACATTTTTAACAAAAGAAATTAACAAAACATGTAAATTCCTTGGAAAATTAACATATGATATCATTATATCAATAATAGCAATAATTTGAAAAGACATAATGTAGGTATTGTAATACTAATTCAAACTTATCATATAGTTATTTGGGTTGTTTTTGGAATAGATGAGTTTTTAGATTCTTTTTGAAAATGTCAATGGTGGGTGAGTCCTGGATATGGGCGGGGAGAGTGTTCCAAAGAGTGGGGGCACAAACTAAGAAGACCCTTTCACATAGCGGTTGTGGTGCGAGGACCAAGTGCGAGCTGGGGTCTGGATGATGATCTAAGGTTCATGCCGGTAGTCTGTTTGGGTGAGATCAGTTCAATCAGGTATGAGGGTGCGCGATGATGGATGGTGTTGAACGTGAGGAGAAGGATCTTGAATTGGAAACGTTGATAAGAACCAATGTAGGGTGCGGATGACTGGAGTGATGTGGTCGTGCTTTCTAGTGCTAGTGATGAGACGTGCAGCGGTGTTCTGTATGTGCTGAAGTGGGGCCAGATGACAAGCAGGTAAGTTGATTAATAAACTATTACAATAGTCCAAATGGGAAGTTACCAGAGCATTTACGAGTCGTTCAGTAGAGCTGCATGCGATCAAGGTATTTCTGTATTTTCCCATTCCTCTCCACATCAAAGCTAGCTGCCCGACACACCTTTCGGATGTGCTTCCTCAAGTCTAACGAGTCATCCTCCTCCTCCTCCTCTTCTCCTATCAATCATTTTCTTCATCTCCTTCTTTTATTAGAAAATGCCAAAGAACTCATCGTACCGAGTTCTCATTAGACAAAATCACAGAGCATCAATCCGGCGGCTCATCGCGGGTTACGACATGGAGAGATGAGCCCGCCAGCTACTATGATCAATCCACGGCTACTCCACGGAAACCACGTCAACCCCAAGACCAGTCCCGTTCGCGTCTCATTTTATTCGTACCACTGCGAGCCCAGATTCCAGTATGAACTCATTTTCATACAGAACAAGCTAGGAAAGCTTGCAAAGAGGTCACAAACAATTGGACTTTGATTATTTATCGCTTTGCCTCACTATTTATAAAGACAAACAGACTAAATAAACTGTGATTTGAACCCTCACGTCAACTGCAAAGCTCTATTAGTATAACGCTGTCTTTACCGATTGAGCTAACGATGAGTTGATGAAAGATGGATTTGTATAATTACTATCACCCCCATTAACCACCCTACCGGATTCCACGTGCGCATGCGCTGGCTTCCTTCGCGAGTGCGCATGCGCAGGTTCCCCTCGCGAGCTCGATATGGGCTCGCCGTGGTACAAAAAAATAAGACGCGTCCCGTTGATATGCAGCACGCATACATTGACCCGGAAATGATTGCAGAACCCCGGCGCGAAACTGCTATTGTCATCGACAAGTTCATATTCATCTTATTAACGATAACAGCGGTTGCATATTTGGTCTTTATGATAGTATTATTTCATACCAGCTCTAAGTGAAAAAAACTTTAGATTTATATATAAGATACATTCATGAGAAGATATAAACTGTATCTATCAAGATTGAATCACAGTGTCACAGTCATTTCTTGAAAAGAGGTTTAATAGAGATATTCCAACTTAATGGGCAAAAGCGTACATTGAAAGTTGACACATCTGTAATAAAGAAGATGTAGACTTTTATTTATCTTCCTAATGGCTTTACAAAAAATATTCCAATTTTATGGCCATCAGTGTACATTGACATAAGATACATTTATGAAGAGATATAAACTGTATCTCTTTATCTACTTAGGGAAGTCTTTAAAAAAGTGTGACTACTGTATAGCCAACGATATATATTTACAAAAGATACATTTATGAGAAGATATAAACTTTATGCTTCCATATTGTTTGTGGAGGTTCAAAGAGAAATGTTCCAAATGTATGGGCAACAGTGATATGTTACAGAAGATAAATTTATGACAAGAAATATTAATAAACTTTATTTATCTATCTACTTAGAAAGGTTTACAAAAGGATATTCCTACTTCATGGCCAACGGTGTAAATTGACAGAAAACACATTTATGAAGAGATATAAACTTTATCTCTCTATCTACTTAGGGAAGTTTTAAACAAGTGTGACTACTTTATGCCAACGGTATATATTGACAAAAGATAAATTTATAAGATATAAACTCTATTTATCCATATTTTTTGTGGAGGTTCAAAGAGAAATGTTCCAACTTAATGGGCAACATTGAGATTTTACAGAAGATAAATTTATGACAAGAAATAGTAATAAACTTTATTTATCTATCTACTTAGGGAAGTTTAGAAAAGGATATTTCTACTTTATGGCCAACGGTGTAAATTGACAGAAAACATATTTATGAGGAGATATAAATTTATCTCTCTATCTACTCCGGGAAGTTTTTAAAAATGTATTTCTACCTTATTGCCAACGGTATATATTGACAAAAGATACATTTATGAGAAGATATAAACTTTATATATCCATATTGTTTCAGGAGGTTTAAAAAGAAATGTTCCAATTTTATGGGCAACAGTATACATAGACAGGAAATACATTTATGAGAAGGTTTACATTTTATCTATCAAGAATATAACATATAGTGTCACAATTGTTTCTTCAAAAGAGGTATGAAAAACTTAGTCCAAATGTATTGGCAACAGTGAACATTGACAAAAGGCACATATTTTTAGAAGATACACGCTTGATCTATCAAAAATGTAATATTTTGCTAATAATTTGAATGAATGTAAAAAGTTATGATCTTTGATTTCTTGATCGTAAAAACCTATTACTTGATACATTTTTGTTATATGGGTTTGAATTAATAAACCTTTAAAAACAAACATTTTAAAAAGATGAATGTTACACGCATATGTGTATCGCAATGAAACATAAAGTGGGATATACTGTAAATATGAGTATTATTAAACAAAATTATAATCGATATTTCAAAATTGTTTACACACGGCAGATCTGACCATTGAAACACTTTATCTTGGTTAGACACATACTATATGTTATCATGCAGCACACATACAGGAAATGATCACAAAATGTGATAGATAACTCATTCAATAATATCCAAATTAATCGATGTCTTTTTGCAGGATGCGCATTTTGAGTAGAATACATAATGTACATGTACAGTATACGGCAATTCTCAGGATAAGTCCATGGGCCTCCTTTTAGACATAATCTTAAATGAAGATCAATTTTTCTATTACATAACACCCTTTGCTATCATAATGGAATAAGACCACTATTACCCTGGTAACGGATTAAGAGCATGGAGTTTTAAAACATGTCATACATTTGTAATCTAGAAAGTAAAAACACATTGTAAGCAATGCCACTATCATAAGTTTTTTTTTTACAAATGCAAGTTATTACTGGAGTCAGTCAAGTTTAAACGTGGCTGTTGCTGTGGAAACCGTGTGAAAAACTGATATTTGCATAAAGAAAACTAAAAATAATTAAAAAAAATAATGATGATTTCCTATTTGCTATGAAGCTTATATATTGTAATCTGTCTGTGTGCCATTAAGTGGGTGATGGGCGTGACCACTAGGCCATTATTCTGGTTAAAAATTAAGTAATATTGAACATTTTAGACAAAATTATATTACTTTTTTTCAACGACATGAAACGAAATAATGGTAAGCATCGTATAATTACAGTTGACCGTTTCATATAATCAAAATTTGGGTCATTTGATTTCACAGACAAGTACGAAATAGCAATTTCCAAGGAAACGGAAATATTACAGATCTGAGGTTGATATCTGCGAAACCCCCCCCCCCCAAAAAAAAAAAAAGTAAAACAAACAATATGAAATTTAAAACAACAGCCTGGTAACGGCCTAGCAGTATATATGAGCGATATCAAATGATAAATATCTGGTATATAATAACCTCAGTTTCATAATCTGCTCATATTATGATAAAGTTGGTGGTGGATGTGACCGCCATGGCTTTCACAATAATTAATAAGTGTTACACATCAAGAAAAAAAATGACTGAAGCGGTAATGTCAATGTGATGTCGTGCCGGGCTACTTTGACATCTGTTGTAACATATACAATGACTAAATTTTAATTCTTCAACATTTCATGGCTTCGATGGGTTTATTCTATTTTTAGAGGACCTAAAATGATATGCTATCTGTAATATATTTTGAGTAGTGCCCCAAGGGAGAAAGAACTTACAAGAAAAACAGAAATTGATGATATTTTTGTACACGGCAAACAAGTTATCCACGTCCTACGTCACAATTCACTGCCCAAACTAACAATTTGAGATTCGCATAGACTTACTGATCTCTTATTACAAACATTCAAAACTTCCTTACTATTGGTCCGATTCATTTTAAACTTTTGCCAATCTGTTTCTGTTATTTTTCAAAACAACTTGTTACAAGGGTTGGATTGCTCTTTGTGTCTTTAAGCTGTCTTTTGATGTATGCAAACAAAAACGAACTTTACTCGCTCTTGAAGATTAAACTGTGATTCTGCATGAATATCACGGATTAAAATGTATACTTTCCTTCAAAGCAAATCACATTAGCTGCACAATAAAACTGACGATATCAAGACATAACTTACAATTCGTCAATACTTTCTGGGACTTACAGTTAACTATGAAGTATATCTCCTGAAAGGAAGATGATATATAAGAAAATGATTTACCTGACTTTACTGCTGAAAATATTGATAGTAGGAGTGGTTACGGGCCAGAAGAATACCATCAACCTGGAAAATGGCGCCTACTCGAATCTACTCATCGCAATCGACAGGAATGTGCCTGAGGATTTGAACATCATCGACAATCTCAAAGTAAGAAGGTTTGGGTATACTATGAGTTAATTTTCGTCTCATGAATTACTTTTTCTCTATATTATCTTTTTAAATCGAAATTTGAGATCGGAGTGACAAAGTCACTACGAATAATGACTGCTATTGCATTAGTATAATTCCTGATCACTCTCATCATCACTACAACTAGTACTACAACAACTACTACTTCTAATGCTGCTGCTAATGCTGCTGCTACTTTTCCTTGTTATTTTTGTACTACAACAACTACTGCCACTAATACTACTACTACTAGATTACGGTTCATACTATTCTAGTACTAGTCATATTAACACTACTACAGCTGTTATTACTACTATTACCACTACTACTACTATTGCTACTACTACTACTACAATTACTACTACTACCACATATTTACAGCTGCCGATACAGAGTTTGGTGAAAGATTGGGGCACATTTCCAAATTTTTAAACATGCATGGGGGAAAAGATATTATATTTTTCAGGAGCATTTGGGGCTCACATATAATGGTGGCTCCTAAGGGACACGCAGAAGCACACATTTGAACGTTACAAGGGATTTAATTCTGCGTTACTGAGAGTATGCACGATTTTTGGTTTAAAAAGAGTCGTGTGTCAGTCATGCCCCCCCCCCCCTTTCCACAATCCCTCTATCCGCTACAGATTAACCTACAAATTATGTTCGAAGCAATGATACATGTACATGTGTAACGAGATAATGTACCAAAAGCTAACACATAAAGTGAGATAATAAGGTTGAAATAATAAGATTTAAAAAAACATAAACCGAACTAATCGTGGAATTCACAGGAAGGACATGCAAACAGTTGTCAAGAGCGCAAGTAGCCTATCCGATATGCGCCAGGCTTTACAAGTACACTTATCGCGTTAGGGAGACTGACATCGGCGCGGGCGTCAGGCCGAGCGCCTATCATCACTGGTGCATGCGAAAAGTTTTATTTTCTTTCATGTCCAATGTTTCGTTCATAGATAATCTACGAACCCCCTGTAAAGCTCATGAATATTTATGTAGCACGGACCAAAATAGGCCAATGAGCGATGAGGAAACTGGAGGTGATATTTGATTGGTTGAATCAAAGTGATCGGTCACCAAATAAGGCTAGTCTTATGAATCATGCATGAGAATACGCTCGTCACAAATACAATACACATAATATGAATAATGATGAGTTCACCAGTGATGATAGGCGCTCGGGCTGACGCCCGCGCCGATGTCAGTCTCCATAACGCGATCAGTATATTTGCCATAAAGCCCGACGCATATCGGATAGGCTAGAGCGCAAGCGAAGAAGCCTTTATAAGGATACACCCCTGCCCCTCCCCCTCATGACAAGATTCACCTTTACCTTTTCTTAACTTTGTATCTTATCGACGCTCCTTGATTGGACTGCATCTTTAGGGATGTGCAACGACCGCGAAAGATAATCGTGTATTTTCTGTTAAACTCGACGGGAGGGGATGATCGCCTTTGAGAATTTGCCACTGAAAGCTAGGCACCTACAGTCAAACGTTGACCTCATACACATTTGTCGAATCACTTTCAACTTTCAGCCTATTGACGTTTTATTATTTGCTCAGATTGGCCATACCCCTGATAGAGTATTCAATGTTGTACGCGTATAAGCAAGGGTGACCAAACAAGAATGTTATATTGTAATATTGAAATTTGCACTCTAGCACACTCTAGAGTGGTTACGGTTTATTTATAAATTATATTACAAATTTCCCTAACTTTAAACAAATAAATAATGTTCTTTTTTATATTTGATTTGATTTTTATTTACCAACGGTGAGCAAACCCAACAGTACATTTCATACAATGTGTTTGCATTTACAAAAAGAGAAACTATTGGTTGGTAAAAGCTAGGGCCAGATAAAAATAGCACATATTTTTAAGCATATGGATGGTTAAACATCTAGACTTAAACATCGAAATGATCATATAATTCACATAAACAGTAAAGTTAAGTGTTCATTTTTACTTGCGTATAAAGATGCATGTTATATTGCAATATAAACAAGTACCTATGTTATGAGACCCTAAAAAAAGGTATGTTATGAAAATTATATCTAGTGTCGTGAGTCCTGATATAACGGCACTGAAGTTGTACAAATATACAAATATACACTGTCTTGAGAGGTTCTGGTTAAAACTATGCGCAAGAGGTGACTCTAACAGTACTACTATTTGCTGAGGGGCGCAGCCCCGAAGC
Organism: Strongylocentrotus droebachiensis; assembly: GCA_035222895.1. Classification (NCBI taxonomy): domain Eukaryota; kingdom Metazoa; phylum Echinodermata; class Echinoidea; order Camarodonta; family Strongylocentrotidae; genus Strongylocentrotus; species Strongylocentrotus droebachiensis. Next base: position 5,330 of record JAVYIG010016361.1, on the reverse strand, counting down.
AAATGGTACTTTTGGAGTCACCGAGGCCCATATTTTTAACCAATATCTCGAGTAGAGGCATGGTATATTTGTTTTATATCCTGCATCAAAAAAAAATTATAAAAATATTATTAAAAACAAAAAAAAATTGGGAAAAAAAAATGTCATTTTTTTTTGTCAACTCCCAAATAGTTAACCCAAATAGTACTCTCATATAGTACTTTCTAAAAAAAAATAGTTCAAATATTTCTGGTTATGTGACGAGCTCTCAACCAATCAAAAGCCAACAATTTTGTGATGCAGGATATAATATGAACTGTACATTTTAATTTGGTATCAATATGCAGTTCAGGGGTTCCTTTTCCTTCCCCTCCCCTTCCCACCCCACCCACCCCACCCCCCCCCCCTCCCTATGAAATTGCCAAAATCACAAAAAGAGGTGAGAGCGAGTGGAGAACGTGAGATAATATAATGACACAGCTTGCTTGAAAATCATCGTCAACGATTATATTATTATTATTATGTAAATAAACATCTTACAACAGATTATGATAAAGACATATCACGATTTGATTTAATGTTGAGTAATAAACCTGTAAACCGAAACTTACTCTTAGTGTTTTTTCTTCTCGTAAATAACCCTGCTACAGTGGCTATGATGTTGTTATACAGTGCGTCCCAGAAAAAACGAAACCGAGAATTATCGATATTTGATCATAACTTAGCCACATTTATAATTAACCAATGACACATATTTAGAAAGCTTAGATCCTCCTCTTTAATTTGATGTAACTCATATGACTCATATGTCACGCATGAGTTAGTAAAATTACTCTGAAGAGAGGAAACCAAAAAGTCGTCCTCAATCAGGAAAAATGAGCAATGAATAACAAATTTCTGTTTGTTTAAAGTAGCGCTACCATATCCATATTATTTTTAAAAGGTAACAAATCATTCCTTGCCTCTCACCTTCTCCCCTCCACCTTCTGAAAATCATTCCTCCCTTTGTCTCTCCATCTCGCCCCATTTCTTTTTCTCTCTTTCGTTCTCCATATCTCCCCTCTTCTCTCTGCAACCCCCCTCATATATATACATCTCTTTCTCTCACTCGCTCTCTCTCTCTCTCTCTCTCTCTCTCTCTCTCTCTCGCCCTCAATCTCTTTCTCTCAGACGATGTTTACATCAGCATCTCAGCGTCTCTACAATGCCACGAAGCAGCAGGTCCACTGGAGCCACATCAAGATTTTGGTCCCAAACACCTGGTCCACTCAGAGCCAATACCAGTCCGCTAGCACCGAAACCTCACAGTCTGCAAACATTATCGTGCATAGCTTTACAGATGACGAACCGTATGTCGAAAACTTTGAAGAATGTGGGAAAGAAGGGAGTCGGATGCACATGACATCAACCTATATTCTAGATGCGCAGTACCGAGAAGACAAGTTTGGCAACACAGGTAGGCGTATTCATGAAAGTGAATTTTTTATTAAGATAAGAATGGCATGTACTTGTAGGCCTACAACTGACAATAGACCTCATTGCCAAAATTGCAAAGAATCGACAGACGCATATTGACAGTTGACTGACAGCATGACAGACAAATGGTTCTAGGACATCTACCCCCTACAGGCGCGGATCCAGGATTTTCCAATAGGGGGGGGGGGGTGTTACACCCACAAATGTAATAATGCCCACAAATGTAATAACGCCCACATATGTAATATCACTTTACCCACAAATGTAATAACACTTTACCCACAAATGTAATAATTTCACCCACAAATGTAATAACCACTTTACCCACAAATGTAATAATTTTGAATCACCCACAAATGTATGGGGCGCCAAGTGTTACCCTAGTTTTTCGGTATAAAATCACCTCATTTTGTTACAAAATGTGTACCGAATTAATTTTGTTACAAAATGATTTGTACCGAAATTATTTTGTAACAAAATTTTATTTTGTTAAAAACTTTTGTAACAAAATAAATTTTGTTACAAAATGATTTGTACCGAATTCATTTTGTTACAAAATTTTTACCGAATTCATTTTGTTACAAAATGATTTGTACCGAATTCGTTTTGTTACAAAATCATTTTTACGGAATTCATTTTGTTACAAAATTATTTTTACCGAATCTATTTTGTTACAAAATTTGTACTGAATTGATTTTGTTGCAAAATGACTTTTACCGAATTCATTTTGTTACAAAATGACTTTGTACCAAATACATTTTGTACCGAAAAACCAGGGTAACACTTGGCGCCTTTAGACGCGAAGTGTTACCCTGTTTTTTCGGTAACACTTTGCGCCTTGGGTCGCCAAGTGTAACCCTGGTTTTGTGGTATAAAATCACCTCATTTTGTCACAGAATATACTCAAAACTGTATTTTGTAACAACATTATGTTAAACAATTTATTTTGTTACAAAATGACTTTGTACCGAATTCATTCTGTATTACAATTTTTTTTTTTTGTGGACGGAATACATTTCGTACCGAACTCATTTTCATTCTGCGTACGGAATTATAGTCCGTGCATATAGTTTTGTGTCCGCGCGAAGGCACGGTCAGTGAACAGAAATTGATGCTTGGGGGAGAGGGGATTAATTATTAACCTTGATAAGACACTAGTAGCGTACACATGGTGTGTCTACACTATAATACCAAGATACTGTTTAAATTGGCAAGAAATCAAGAAGGTGCCTACGCTAACATTTAATAACTTCATAAAAGGAAAGTTTAAAACACAAAGCTGCAAAGCAAGGCAAAGTCTACCGTAGCGTTCACCTACGTATGTGCTTCCATGGGGTACAAAAGCAAAAAATTCATATATTAATTTACATTTAATATATCGATTTTTGATCATAGTAATTTACCAATGCATTATCCACCTTATTTGGACCCCCCCCCCTCGCCTCATCACACCTCTCGATAACGCCAGCCCCTCCCGCTACCCCCTCCCAAGTCCTCCAGGGTATATTACAAAGAACAATACAGATTTACAACTTGCAAATATTTGTAATTATGTATATCTTTTTTCTCGTCGTAACTTTACAGGTTCCAATTATTAAGAGCCTGCATTAGGGCCCACAATTTGCGTCTTGAGTAAGTTAAGTAAGTGCGCTTTATAAGTATTTATTATTTTTGTTATTGAGATAATATAGTTTAATTAAACTATATTCTCTGTCATTATTTGTCTTTTGCTTACTTATACAAAATTCTTAGCCAAGGACATGTGACAGTTACTATGTATTATGCAATAGCACATTGTTATATTCTAGTTTAAGTCACTAGTTACAGTTTTAATAGCGAAACTCTTTGTTCATGTCCAGAACTTTAACTTCCAGTATCTTTGTATTGTTGAGTGTAGACACACCGTGTGTACGCTACTAGTGTGTTATCAGGATGAGGCAGTGCGTGCAGTATGAACACAACTTCTTATCAAGGTTAATAATCCCCTCTCCCCCCAAGCATCAACATTATACTGTTCACTGACCTTGCATTCCGCGGACACAAAACTATATGCACGGACTATAATTCTGTACACAGAATGAAAATGAGTTCGGTACGAAATGTATTCCGTCCACAAAAAAAAAAAAAATGGAATACAGAATGAATTCGGTACAAAGTCATTTTGTAACAAAATAAATTGTATAACATAATTTTGTTACAAAATACAGTTTTGAGGGTACTCTGCGACAAAATGAAGTGATTTTATACCAAAAAACCAGGGTTACACTTGGCGACCCAAGGCGCAAAGTGTTACCGAAAAAATCAGGGTAACACTTGGCGTCCAAAGGCGCCAAGTGTTACCCTGGTTTTTCGGTACAAAATGTATTCGGTACAAAGTCATTTTGTAACAAAATGAATTCGGTAAAAGTCATTTTGCAACAAAATCAATTCAGTACAAATTTTGTAACAAAATAGATTCGGTAAAAATAATTTTGTAACAAAATGAATTCCGTAAAAATGATTTTGTAACAAAATGAATTCGGTACAAATCATTTTGTAACAAAATGAATTCGGTACACATTTTGTAACAAAATGAGGTGATTTTATACCGAAAAACTAGGGTAACACTTGGCGCCCCATACAAATGTAATAATGACTTTACCCACAAATGTAATAAATTTGAAGGGATATTTTGTCGAATTTAAAACTAAAACCCTGTAATAAAGCATGGGTATAGCGCGCAGTCTTTGCTCCAGACCCGGTTATTTCAAAAAAATTAAAAAATCTTCAAAACTAAGACCCCACCATCTTCAAAAACTAAGACCCGGTAATAAAGCATGGGTTTAGAGCGTAGGTTTTCTTCCAGACCCGGTTATTTCAAAACTTTTTAAAAATCTTCAAAACTAAGACCCCATCATCTTATTCCTGTGGAAGAACATAAGTATTGAGCGTAGTCTTTCCTCCAGACCCGGTTTTTCAAAAGTTAAAAACAAACAAAAACAAAAACAAAACAAAACAAAACAACAACAAAACCTTTTAAACTAAGACCCCTCCATCTTCCAAATTAAGACCCGGTAATAAAGCATTGGGATTATAACGTAGTCTTTACTTCAGACTCGGTTATTAAGAAAAAAAATCTTTAAACTAAGACCTCACCATCTCATTCCTGTGGAATAACTTGTTGTTGTTGTTGATTTGGTTTTGTTTGGCAATCAGTCACAGTTGACTATTTTTGCCACACACTATTTTATGAATTATTTATATATATACATTATATGTACAATTTCATGTCATCAATGACTATTTTTTAGGATTCTTTCTCTTTCCATCCCCTTTCCTTCCGCTTATTTTCTTTTTAGACCTTATATTTTTTTATTTTTTTTTAGAGAGAGAAAATTCAAAAAATTAAAAATTTGGAAAGAGATGACCTAGCCTAGCGAGTGTTTACGCGCACGTACGTGCGCGTTAAAATACCACCTCTCTATGCACATGTGTACTTCACACGCACCCCCACCCTTTTTAAAATGCCATCTTACCAGTCTTTGAGGTGCATTTCTCAGACTTTCGGTTTAACCTAGGTCACTCCGGCATAGGTGAGGGGGGTGCCAGCTGGCATGTGATGTTGGAGGCGACATGGGTATAGAGCGTAGTCTTTCCTCCAGACCCGGTTATTTCAAAGGAAATAGAAATTTAAACAAATCTTCGAAACTAAGACCCACCATCTTATTCCTCTTTTTTTTTCATTTAAAAATAAATTACATTATTACATATGTGGATAAAACACGTCACAAATAAATGGTTGGTCGGCGGTCACACGAACTGACGAATCAGTCAAAATAGTCCATATATTTAACACACAGAGGAGGGACCGATTCGATGGTTCGTTGACCGTCGAC